>JAPYYV010007138.1:0-18323 GCA_030522625.1 Copidosoma aretas | reverse complement strand
AATAAAAGAAAGAATTTAGTTAGAGATATAGTTATAAATCACATTGATGAATGTTATCATAGAAGAATCTTGTATGTCCAAGAACCAAAAGAAATTATAGAAAAATTACTTTCGTTTAAGACAACCGAATTAAATGTTACACGTACATCAGTGAGAGCAAAGTTGTATCAAATTATGATGAAAAGAGGAGAAATAGTAGATGATTTTTGTGTACGCTTTGAGTCAATAATAAGAGAATATGAAATGTGCAAAGAGGCCAATCCCCTAACAGAACAAGAGATAAGAGCAGCCTTCTATCAGGCAGTAGTTCAAACTGTCCCTGAAGTTAGAAGTGCAGATCTTAATAGAAGACAAACTACGAGTGAAATGGATTTAGACGAAATAAAATCGTTTCTATTTCAGTAAGAGGCAGAAAAGAAAGAGGAGGCAAATAGAGGTACCAGACGCGATAGTCCTCAAGCCAATAGAGCTTACGCCCAACCAACAGCTAGTGCGTTAAAGGATCGGTGCTACCGCTGCAACCGAGATGGTCACTGGGCTCAGGAGTGTCCTCTTCGAGTCAAGAACTTGTGGTTCTGCTACTACTACCAGGCAGTAAAAAATCACAAGGGCACAAATTGTCCTTCTACTAGAGGTAAGAACAATACTAATTCTAACAATTATGTTATTAAAAATGCGAATAATAATAAAGAGGATCATACTTGAAATTCGGAAATAATAAAGATAAACTAAACAAAGTAAATAATAGATGTAGAGTAAATAAGAAGTATATTAAGGGAAATCAGAAACAGGTAAGAAGAGCAGTCCCTCAGTCGTCTGAAGAAAAAGACGAAAATAAGGAAACAAACGAAGGTAAGAATATTTCATATATAGATTTCATTGCTGATTCAGACGCAACTGATCATATAGTCAATAAAACAATGATTCCATCTAATTTTAAGAAGTGCGAAAACAGCTTCATCAAAAGCGCAAATAAAGATAGGTTTGCTGATATAACGATAGATGGTAGAGGTAACTTAATCTTAGAGTCTGACAATCTAGAGAATAGTATATTTGAACTACCAGAGGTTTTCGCAGCCAAAGACATATCAGAGAATTTATTGTCCCTTAGGAGATTAGCAGATGTCGGGCTTGGAATTAATTTAGATGATGAGATATTTAGAGTATATGATAAAAATTTCAATAAGACAATTTTAGAAGGTGACTACGAAAAACAAAATTAGATTGTTAGATTTCAAATAAATGATGGATACAATGAAAATCGCAAAAACAAAGTAAATACAAATTCCTGTTGTAGAGCTCAAATATGTTCAAACAATGATTCCGTTCGACAATTGCAGTTGGATGGCACAAATGAAAGGTTGCCAAGTCCGGAGGGAGCTACACTTACCTTAACAGAAAACTCATCTGCAATTGGGAGGGAGAGAGAAAAACTCATTGAATGAAAGTCAACTGAGAGTGTAGAAAAATCAAATAAGACTCTAATTGAATAGAACACAAGTCTGATTACCAGGCATGCTACCAACTTAGATGAGTTAGAGTCGTTAAAAAATATAAAGGATATGATTAGTTAGGATAAGCTTGAGACTAACAATTTAGAGAAAAACAAACTTACTGAGGGAATGCTGTGGCACATTAGGTTAGGCCACACATCTCTAAATTATTTGAAAAAACTCCAAAAATGCGAGAAATAACTGGAAAAAGTTAAGTTTGACGACTCTGTACTAGATTGTGAGATTTGCATAATGGCAAAGATAAACAGACTACCGTTTAAAGAACGTAGAGCAAAGGCTCAAAGGCCCTTTCAAATTATACATACAGATATTATGGGACCCATTAAGCCAACCTTATATCCCGGTAACAAGAGATTTATAATAGTGTTTATAGATGAACATTCAAGATTAGCTAGAGCCTATCCCATTAAAACTAAAGAGGAGTCAGGAACTGCACTAGAGAATTTTCTTGTATCAGGAAGAAATCTATTGGATAAAAATGAAAAAGTATGCTATATCAAATCAGATCAAGGAACAGAGTATACTGGAGGTAAATTCTTAGAGATTCTTAAAAAGGAGAAAATAGAGTCAGAATTTTTACCAACCTACACACCTTCGGCAGAGAGATTTAATGATATATTGCAAAGAAAAATTAGAGCAATAATGTTCGATTCAGTCCTACCCAAGAGCATGTGGGAATTAGCCGTAGAAGCTGCCGTACATGCGTACAATAGATCACCGCACAAAGGAATTGAGTTTGAAATATCATTGAGATAATTTGCTCCAGAAGCAAGGTTTCACTTCAACCAAATTAAGAGGTTTGGATGTAAAGCGTATGTGAAATTACCAAAGCCAATCACAAAATTCGATGTAAGAGCAATCAAAACTGTTTTAGTTGGATACAAACCAACGTCGTATGTTCTCTGGCATCCTAATTCCAGGAAATTTCTAGAGTCAAGACATGTAAAATTTAATGAGAAAATAGTTTACAAAGATGTGTATGGAGAAAAACAAAGTCAAACCGAGAAAATTGACTGGAATTGGCTAAAAAATCTAAACGAAGAGGAAGAAGAAAAGCAAGAGGAACAAGCATGTAAAGAAACAAAGAAAAGAGGATAACCAACGAAATAAAAATTAGAAAAGGAGATAGACGACAAGGTATCTAACGTAGAGCCACGGAAACAAAATATAAGTGTAACAACCAAAAGTTAATCTAGAAGGAAGCAGGAAATCAAAGAGCAAACAATAAGCTAATATAAATTATAAAGAAGATATGGAGATAAAAGACTTGGGACATGTCTTACTCGCATCCTTGAATAGAGATGCTATATCATATAAAGAGGCTATCAAACACTGTGATAACAAAAATTGAATAAGAGCAATTGATGAAGACTTAGAGTCAATGAGAACAGACAATGTGTGAGATCTGGTGGAAAAGCAAAGGCAGGAATCGACACGAGAAAAATCAATATAATATACTCTAAGTGGGTATTTAGGAGAAAAATAGAGAATGATGGATCAACGAGATTTAGAGCAAGACTAGTCATTAGAGGATTCAAGGACCCAAATGTCTACGATCTGAAAGAGACTTACTCTCCAATCTCTAGACTGGCTGTGGTTAGAGCAGTTTTGGCCATTGTGAATAAATACGAGTTAGAGGTGATTCAAATGGATGTAAAAATTGCCTTTCTAAATAAAGAAATAGAAAATGAGATATATATGAAGACTCCAGACGGTTTAGAGGTAGATGAAAACGTTAATACGAGAAGAGTATGTAAATTAAAGAAAGCACTTTAAGGATTGTTAATAAGCCCTAACAGATGAAATAAGAGATTAAGTGCAGAAATGCCAAAGCTGGGCTTACAAAACGATCTTCATAAACCATGTCTGTTCTCCCGGAGAAAAAAGGGCAAATAATTCGTTGTCGTGCTTTATCTAGACGATCTATTGATAGCAGGAAACGATCAAGAAAAATTACACGAAATCATAGAGAGTTTGAGCAAAGCATTCGACATAAAAAATTTGGGAGTACCCAAAGTGTTTCTTGGCATGATCATAGAGAGAAATCGAATTGATAAAATGCTAAAACTACATCAGAGTATGTATATAGAGACTATCTTAGAAAGATTTAACATGACAGAATTCAAACCACAAAATACACCTCTGGTAACTAGACAAGTAACAAATAGAGTCAGAAGATGCAAACTGGAAGAAAAAGAGCCTGATTGCACCACAATTAAAGATGAAATTAAAAAAGTACTATATAGAGAAGCAATAGGGAGTCTAATGTATCTAGCTAACGCTACACGACCAGACATAGCTATTGCCGTGAACAACCTATCTCGGAATCAATTGAATCCATGAGAATAGGATTGACTAGAGGAAAAGAGAATTTTCAGTTATCTAAGAAGAAGTTCAGACGTAGGCATAATTTTTAGAGGCAGAGCTGAAATACTAGAGGCATCAACAGATGCTAGTTTTAGAGACTGTCATGACTTAACTTCCACTGGAGGCTATATAATCAGACTGTTTGGAGATACAATCGCATGGAGAAGTCATGAGCAGACATACGTCACATTGTCGACTTGTCAAGCTGAATACTTGACGATTAGCGATGCTTGTCATGAGTTAATATCGCTAAACAAGTCAATAAGATACGTATTAGGAAGAACCTTAATGCCTGTTACAATTTTGTGTGACAACATGTCGGCCGTTAAATGTACTATGATGGATGGTTGTCATAAACTTAAGACATTTGATGAGAAACTGGAAAAAATAACAGAAAACCTACTAAAGAGAGAAAAATCAGGAGTTAGAGTACATATGTCAGTAACGCATAGAGACTTTATAAAGCAATGTGTGGATCAGGGAAAGGTAAAAGTGCTCTGGATACACACAAAGTAGAACATTGCTGATACTATGACTAAACCATTATCATTGGAAGCTCACTGAGTGCTTCAAGACAAAATCATAAATTTGGATGAAATATATGAGTTTAGATGCCTAAATCCAAGTTATGTATTTAAAAAGAGAGTATTAATACTTAATTTTATTGTGTTCACAGTTGGAGAAAATTAGACGACTGAAGCTAATAGAGTGGCAAAGGGAGGAAGTGTCAGGTTGAAAGCTTTGCCATCAACGCCTCTACACTTTTTAGATGATTCCTCCTGGAGAGTCCCCCCCCCCCCCCCCCCCCACACTCGCACTCAGCAAGTGTGCGCGGCGGTTGCGCTGGCAGGCACTTAGACGCGCAGCCTAGGAGAGATATTACTGTTGCATCCGTGCTCCGGTTAATGTCTTTATAAACGTCTGTACACATTGAGTATGTTTTAAGAGTGCATACAGAGAGGCCGTGTATTGAGAATGAATAAAAAGAGTTTTGACAGAGCAAATACTCGTGTCTGTAAGTATTCAATTTATCCTGTGTCCTGGTCCACAGCCTTAAACCTCCGACAAAGACAATTTAAGTTAGGTTAAAATAATGACCTTAAAATCGAACAAAATTATTATATTGTCGAATACGAAAAATTAGATAATAATGTAAACATAGAAAGAAATAATTTTAAACCTCTAACTTATAATTAAGACAACAAAATAATAACAGAAATAAAAAAATTAGTTGATAAATACTCATTAACATTTAGAAAAAAAAAATTTGGTGTTCGAACAGTTAATGATTATAAGGCAAGAATTTATTTACAAATAGATAAATACTGTAGCGAAATGCCTTACAGGTGCACATTGAGTCGGATTGCAAGTTTTTTAAATACAAAACTAATTGAATTATCATACAGCGCTTGTGCAGCCCCACTTAAACTACTTCAAAAAGGGATGAAGAAAAAAAAAAGCATAGGTTATGTATAGATTTTAGAGACCTTAATAAAATTATAGTGCCAGAGCAACAACCTTTTTGACGAATTAAAGATGATTTGGTTAAGCAACGAAACTGTAAGATTCTTACTAAATTAGATATTAGTTAGGCATTTTGGTTTATTTCATTGCAGATTTGAGGCAGAAAAAGACACCTTTCGGGGCACAAGGAAGTCATTTGTAATGGACCTGTTTACCTTTTGGTCTCAAAACATCTCCTGCGATACTCCAAAGAATTTAAAGTAATATTATTCAAAACATGAATAATAAAATGTTCCTACAAATTATAATAACGATATTCTTGTTTTTTCTAAAACATTTGAAGAGCACATGATGCATTTGGAAAACTAATTAATAGCGATAAAAAAGTAAGATTCAGATAAAAATTTATGAAGTGTAAATTTGCTATATATTTGGTTGTATATTTAGTAAACGTGATTACATATAGTTTAATGTCTCCAATAAAAAGTAACTTGATGCACATTAAAAATTGTCCAAGAACCCAAAATCAACAGAAGATTAGACAATATTTGGGTGAAATAAATTTTTATAACGAGTACATATCTACAAGGGGCGTCGTACTGGAACCCTTGCACAATTGATTACGAAAAATATCAAAATTAAATGGACTGAAAAATGGCAAAAATCATGAGATTATTTTAAAAATATCTTGTGTAACAAGCCAGTGCTGTCAATATATGATCCTGAGCTGCCAATAAATATTTATACTGATGGAATTTTACTAGGGTTGGGTACTGTACTTAAAAAGCTACTATTGTATTTGAATCGTAAAAAAAAACCAGCTACCTTTTATTCTAGAAAATTAAATGGGACGCAAAAGGAAAAAAAAGGGATCTACCTAGAAACTTTTGCAATCAAAGAAGCAATTTTTTTTGGCAGCACTAGCTTTTGGAAAGACCATTCAAAGTGTTTACAGATCATAAAATACTAGAAAATTTGAGGAGAGATAAGGAATTGGGAGATTTAATTTTGTACTAATCACAGTTTGGTATGGAAGTAAGATAGTATCCAGGAAAATTTAATCTACAAGCTTACTGTCTTTGTAGAAATGCGGTACTGAAACCAGAAAATAGTGAAGAGAATATGGTAAAAACAGTTAATTTTATAAGTCTTAAAATAATACTACAGATTTAAATAATAATCATTAATATTACCATCATTTATGTCACCATACTACATGGCTTGAAATTTGTTGACAAATATTTAAAACGTTTGTAATAATTGTGTAACGTGTATATAAAATGAGACAAGAATTAAATGAAATTACGGCCTCCTATCACAATATAATTCAGGAAAAAAGCGATTTAAAATGGTATCAATAGACACAATAGGAGAGTTTGGTGGAACAAAGTCAACAAAAATAAAATTTACGTCCATTAGTAGATCATTTCTCGAGATAAGCGTTTACATTTACATACAAAATACAAACGGTCACCGACTTCATAAAATTAACAAATAAGTTGCTGGATCAAGGCTTCATAAGAAAAATTTTAACAGATCCGTATCCTGGTATAAATTCCAAAGAATATAAAACGTATCTAAATTAAAAAAATATTCCTCTAATATATACTGCTGTAAATGCCCCTTTCTTAAATGGTTAAAATAAAATACCAAATGAAATACTGATAAACAAAATAAGGTGCCAGATAAATGAACAAAAAAGAAACGTTACATGGACCACAATTGCTAAAAGATGTGTTTAAGAGTATAAAAAAATATAACACGCAGTTACTAAATTCAGTTTAGAATACTTAATAAAAGGAATAGACAATTCCGTGGTACATATGAAACTGGAATTAGGATAGACGCAACAAAACATAGAAAAAAACAGAAAAACAGCTCTAAACAACAGTATTATTAATCATAATTATGATGAAAAACTATTTGATGAAAATCGATAACATTATCATTTTGAGGAAGGTGACCAAGTATATGCAGAAAACGGGAATCGCTTGAATAGACAACAATTTTATGAATTAAGATTAGATTCATACACTATTTAAAAAATGTAACAAGATCGATTTATAAAATGAATACAGGTTATAAGAAAACAGAATCTAATTTATTTCATGTCTCGCAGCTAATCCCAAAACTAGACTACTCAATTGACAATATCGATGATAGCTAAAAGTCTAAAAAATTATTATAATTTTCTTCCCGAGGACAGGTAATGTAAGGAAAATCCTTTGCTTAATCCTAGTTTGCATTTTCCCGTGCCTCTACCCAAGTCCATATAATGGTAAACTAGTTATGCGAAGCAGGAAGAAAGAAGAAAAGGGATGAGAATGTGCGAAGCCATGGTGAGTTCGATAAACCTCAAACTTCCATATTATTTACATGAATTTTCGTACAACGAAACTAAACAAATAGGGTAAAGAATAAACTTTAAATGTAGTTTTTTTGATTTTGCAGAAGAACAATTCTTTTTTATTCATCCTGGACCCTCAGTATTGATTTTAAATCAAAGACAAATTATAAGAATATAAAATCACTTGATGGGTTCAATTGCATACTACAACATACAAGAAAACATAATTTAAACCTTAATATCGTTGTTATCCGGATCATCAAGCATAAGTAAAGTCTTTTACGTTATTAATAACAATGACTTTTAAAAAAAGTAGAACTTTTAAAAAATTATTAACTATACCATCTTATAAAGCGCTAATTATTCGATATTTTCTTGATCTATGCAGCGCATTATATTGTGAAAATAACAGTTTCCAATACAAAAATGTCAATTAAAATTCAACAGAACAATAAAAAAAGGCTTTCTCCGGCTGGGGCACAAACCCAGACCTCCCCCTATCCGGGAAGATGCGTAAACCAATTCTGCGACCGAAGCCTCGGCAAGCGCTTTCTCTCTCACTGCTCTGTTTTGCATATATTTTCAGTCAAAGGCAGGTTTATGCATGTAAAGATCTTATGGCTACATATGCCCTCATGGTGTATATTTTATGGTGTATATTACATGTAGCACCAATTATTATATATTTTGTCGATGTATCCAGCACGATTTATTGGGGGAAAAGGCCATTTCTGTTAAAAAATTGTCAAATATAAACCATCAAAACAATAAAAAAGACGAAGCAGTCATGGGATTGTCGGGAGAAGCTATGCTTATAAAAAGAAAGACAAAATAAATGCCGTTGTACAGACACGACCTGGGCTTGCCAGGATAAAAAGCGAGCATATCTTATGACCATGGCCATAGTGGACGAAATTTTTTATGTACAAAAAAAGTTTTTATAAGGTACATGTACCATTATTTTTGTTTTTCGTTCTTACAACTGCATCTATACAAATACAAATCATTAGAATATTTTTTTAATTCGACGATGTACTAACTAATCATGACATATGAAATTTCTATGAAATGCAAACTCAATATGCGAGTAGAACATCACATTAAATCCCTAAAATGAAGGTAAGATGAAAAATATTATTAGTAAAAGATATAAATATTTCTATATAATACTCAGTAAGTAAATTGTCTCAACACAAATTTGGCCTTCCATAATTCGGTTGTAAAGCTGGTAGACAAAGATATTGGTTCTTGTATCTTATAATGATGTAATTTATAAATACGATATTTCGTCCATTCTGGTCAAATAAATAAGATACTTACCTCTTACCCTAGTGGACCTAGTTCATATCCCGGGGTCAGGTGCTATTTTTCTTTAAATTTTGCTTTTATTTTTGACATTATTTATAAATTTTGGTATTGCTAAGAGAATAAAAATAATTCCTTTTTTCATAAATTTTTACTAAATTCAATTACGTTTTAGAAACATTTTAAAAATATTTCTGAAACGTATTACATAACTTGTACTGTGCTCAGCAACGGACGTTTTATGGTTTTAAAGACCTTTGAAAAAGTGTCTCTGACCTTTTGTGAGAAATGTTTCTAAATTTCAAATTATTTAAATGTTTTAGAAACATTTTAGAAACGTGCTGTGCTACGTGGGTTTTGTAATACTAATCAATTCTTGCTGTACTGTTTAAATCAAAGAGAATGTATAACTAATTGGAATTGTTGACACTGTTTTTATCTTTGGATAAGATTAATTTATTAATTTTAAATGATACTTATTTATGCATTTCTTTATCATCCTTTGTACAACTGTAATTTAAAAAGGTATCCCCTATGATGACAAAATGAGGTTGCTGAAATATTAGACAATGTTGTGAAATAATTTTTTATTACTTGAAAAGTCCTACTCTTTGAAGAAGTTTCTTATTTTGTCATGGAAAAGAAACATTTTATTTATCATAACTGTTTTTTCTAAATTTTTTAATCGTCACTTTTGCAAAAGAAATATTGCTTCCGTCGTATATATATAGCAAGCCATAATAAAGTTTGGAAGTAACGGCATTTTTCAAAGTAATTATATTATCAGTATTTTATTGTTCTCTCCTCAGAAACCCTATATTAATGATCATTTTTGGTTTATCCGGCTTTTCCTTCGAGATACAGCTTTTTTTCTTTTAAATAAAAGTAAATTTGTCATAAAATTATGTCGCAATAATCTGTGCACATTCATATTTATATTTTTTGCGTGCTCTTATGTTTTTAAAATTACTTACCCCTATTCTATCATAATATATGCAAAATATGTAAAATAAGTGTTATGTTTAAAAGTGGATCCCCACCTCTAGATTGGTGCACCTTAAAAATTATTATCTCCTTAGGAAACCCGTAAATAATTATTTTTGGTCAATCTTACTTTCTTCTCAAAATTTAGCGTGCTTTCTGTTTTCAAGTTTATGTTTTCGAGGAAACATTTCAAAGTAAATTAGGCATATCTGTTCTTATTTTCTACACGAGCATGAGTGTATTCAAAATATTCTTATTCGATTCCATGAAGATTAACCGTTAAATCTGAGTGTTTCTAATCTTTGTACGGGCATATAAATATATCTGCACTATAAAGCCACAGCCAGCAACGTTAAACAAGTATATTTGCGACTGAAACAGCCCGCGCTAAACAAACTTTTTGTTTCACTCGCTAGAAAGCCAAGCCTGCAGGAAGCATTCTCGCAAGTGTACTGAAAACTTCTACTTATAAGATCGAAATATAGCAGTGCTTTATGCGGGATGGAATTTAATGCCTGACCCCTCCAACATGGGTCTTCTTACGTCAGGGGACCCGTTATTAAATTTCTGTCAGTATCACACTGGCCAGAATTTAATACCAGATCACTTTAACATGGGTTTTTTGACATCAGGAGGTCCTGTATGAAATTCCTGCCGGAGTCACAATGGCCAGAATTTATTGCCCAACCCCTCCTACAAGGGTTTTCTTAAGTCAGGTGGTCTTGTATTAAATTCCTGTCGGACTCACACAAACCAAAATTTAATACACGACTTCTCCAACATTGTTTTTCTCGTTTCGGGAGGTCGGGTAATAAATCTCGGCCAGCGTTACGGTTTTTTTTACGTTAGCCCCCAGCGCCGAGGCCAAGGCATGCCAAAAAAAGAATAGCTTTAAAAAGGCCTGCTCCGGCTGGGGCTCGATGAATATAAACTATCAGGGCATTTATAGCCGTACAATCTATACATACAGAAACCTGTATTTGACTGAAAATATACGCACAACAGAGCAGTGAGAGAGAAAGCGCTTGCCGAGACTTCAGTGGCGGAATAGGTTAACGAACCTTCCAGGGTAGAAGGAGGGCTGGGTTCAAGCCCCAGCCGGAGCAAGCCTTTTTTACATCGCTCTGTTCGTTTTCAATTGACTATTTCGTAACGAAAATTGTTGTTTTTGCAATAAAGCGCGCTGCATAGATCGATAATATATCGAATAGTTAGCGCGACGTGTGATGTATAGTCAAGAGAGTTTTTAAAATTTTCTTATTTGAAAAATATTCACTATCAGGGCACAGATACTTGTAAGATCTTGACATAATAATGATTTAAATTAAAACGCTAGAAAATTTAGGGATCTGGGTCATTAGGTATTTGCTATTCCGTTCTAAATAATATTGTTATTTACTCAAACGCAAGGAAATGTGGCACACTTGGTTATCAGGTAGTAGCTGTCTTGTTATAAATAATATAGTCACTTATTAAAATGAAAATCAGTTAGGTGCTCTAAGGCATTATGTTGTAGTATTTTTTGGGGTTTCTTGGTTTATTGTACAATGACAATAAGTTTTATAGAATGTGCTAAAGTAATATGGTTTAAGCATGTTTAAATTTGCCTTTTGGCACATGATCGCTTTGGCGCTAGCCCTTAGTTTCAGAAACAGTACGTCTGACTGTCTGGAACTTAGTTTTCTGATGCAGTTTGGAGCACTAAGCTAGAGTATTGTGTAGTATAGCATACCGTCTTTTTATATACCTATAGCTGCATAGACGTACCGTACTATGGTGTTAAGTGTACTGTTTCTACATCTTCTATTAGGTGAGTAATATACTGTTTCTATCACTTTCTCTCTCTCTTACTTTCAATGCTTATATGTGTACACGTGTACTATATGTATGAGCTGTAATTTCCATACTACTAGCTTCGTGCGTCACGCGGGCACACACGCATTTACGCAGCAGCATACCCATCTATTATATTTTTAGTTACAGCATGTGTGTATGTAATATATACGCATACGTATGACTGTAACATCGTACAAATCATATTTGCTCTAACATATACGCACTTACACAACTATACAGTATCGCTTTACTCTCCCTTTCCCCCGTGAAGCAGGCCTACTTGTCCTTTCGTCTCAAATGCGTCTTGATAGCAGCCAAGGTACTTCTTATCAGCTGTCGCTCTTGCTCTTTAATTATTTCTAATAGGAAACATATGATGGAGAAGTCTAACTGTACCACCTGCTATTTTATTTTTAACTTCTACACATCTTTATCGAGGTACTGCCAAGAAAGGTTCACTTCAGAAATATGTATACCGTTATCACGATCTGAGCATAATCGGGTCCAAAAGCATATCTCTACACGGAAAAAAATTAAGTACCGTAAGAGCACAGAGGCTTAGCTTAGAAGACTTCAGACATGCATTGAACGCTTATAGTCCAACTGTCCGTACATTTACAGTATAGCTGTCTCCTACAGTTCAAAGCCGCATGGTACTGAAGAAGTCTGGATTGGGGGACTCTCTTAGTCCAGCTTAAGAGCTATGCTGCACTGTAAATGTACAAGCAGTCATACTATGATCGTTTAATGCGGGTCTGAACACTCTTATGCCAGACCTCTGTGCTCTTACGGTGCACAATTTTTCTTCGTGTAGCTAACTGTCTAGACTTGATTATAAAGTCTTTAAGTAAAATGTTTAACGTACTCATTAAATTTTTCAAGCCCTTCATATATTTTTTGCTTATTATTTCAGTTACCAAGTTAAAAAGTTTAGGTTCTGATCTAATATGAACGTTTTTACCATCAAACAGCTATTTTACGAATTAGGTCAAATACATGGTCCTAAATGTATCGCAGCCTCCAAACAAGGTTTATTTAAATGAAAATTATACAGCAGAACGATATCTTTTAAACCGTGTGATCAAAATTTCCGCAAGGCTGGATAGCTGAATGAATTAAAAAGTACATTTTCAAACTCGTTATTGAAAAACAGACCACTAGACGATAGAAGGTCAAGTGAATCCTTGTAAAAATGTTTAATGACTGCTTGTGACTAAATTAATAATACTTAATCTAATAATATTTGAATAAAATTACTCTGCTGGGAATCATAAGAGATAAGAATGAAGGATAAATTCCTATGTAAAGTTGTGACTTATATGAATGTAAATCATTTTTCTCTCATCTAATCCTTATAGTGAGTTACCAGAATTTAAACTTTTCCAGATCTGGTTGGAGTCACAAAGCCAGAGGTTCTTTTTTTCTTTTACTACTTGATAATTTTTTTTTCAATTTAGACCTAATTGCTGTATAGTTTAGATAATTTTCGACATTTTTTAGAAACAAGAAAGTTATTTAAATTGCAAAAAATAGAAATTTTCTCACACTTGCTTAACACATCATAGCACATAGTAATACACGACTTTGACGCGTGACATTTTATCCTAGTACGGGCATTTTCTTCGTTCCAGACACGTCGTTTAGACTATTCAGTGGATTTTTTTGACTTATGTTTTCGTGTTTAAAAAACAGTTGTTTTCTGAACGTTGCAAGTATAAGTGATGCTCATAAGGTTATTAGATTAAATATAAACAACTAGTATAAATTGTAGGTTCTTACTCCTATAGGTAATAGACACTTCGTTTCAATTCGACCATTCAGAACTTTGTTTGACGCAGAAAAACCAAAAATATACGAAAGATCTCTTTTTCTAAGAATATGCCAAGTTATAAGAAAATTATGCCGGTGATGAAACATTAATTCAATAAGGCACAGTTACGGGTCACTCTATATATATTTATTAAAATACATGCCGTCTCGGCACTATCGGTGAGCAACAAAGCAGTTTTTAGGTGTTATAATGGAAATTATCTTTTTAATTAATACTGATAAGCTGGGTATAAAATCAACATAAAATTAAAAAAACTTACATTTAATAACTAGCGTCAATAGTCGAGTCATCAAATTTAAGTTTGCTGTTTTTATGTAGATGTTATAGCGCAATCGATTTTTATAATAAACCAATTATTCTTATTATAGCACCTAAAATGCGTAGTGATTTTCGCCGCTTAAGCCGAAACCTCGTGTTTATCAATAAATATTAGTAGAATTAGTATCAACTGTAACATAGTAAATATGCTCTGTTATTAGAGAAAAGTCATTTGTACAAAGATATTTTCAATTTTTGTTTTTATTCCAAAAATTTTTATGCTAACACATTGTACGATAATAATAGTATTTTTACTAGTAAATTCAATTGATTTACAAAGAATAGACAATGATACGGATGTTAATTAATTAGAAGTTTCTAAAATTTTGATTGAAAGGGTGTACAAAAATTGAGCTCATGAAAGATGCTTTATGGAAAATAAAATGTGTCTGTTTTAGAATTTTTATTCTGTAACTTTTCGTTCAACGAAAACAATTAATTCTCTTGAATATATGAATAAACTTAGTATCTAATAATAAGATACGAAGAAAACCACATTTAAGGGACAATTTTACTTTTACTATCGTTTTCTACTTATTAAGACATAAAATTCATCAATGTATTTTATTTAGTGAAGTTATTAGGGCTCATGTCGAGTCGGGTCCCAAGGTAAGAGAAAGTGCCGAATTGTGTCTTGGTCATTAGATCTCGGTGCCGTATCGGGTCCTGGTCTTAAATCTTTAGCTGGTTAGTTTCTAATAATGTTACAAAGTTATATACCACCAAATAAATACGACTTCTTTCGTTATACTGTATCTGGGCTTTGGATATTGGTAATTTTTTTAGGTTGGGTGCACTTTATTTTTGAGAATGCCTTGAATTTCAATATTTGCTTTTATTGAATATTCTTCATGACAGTGTACGAATAGATGCGATTCAGTTGAATTTATTGTGTGTGCATGTACGTATATCCTAGGTATTTCTATTGTTACTATTTGCAATCTTTTTTATTAGTCGTTGACTTTGCCTTTTACCAGCTACACGTGGCTTGCCACAAAATTAAATAATATAATAATAAAGTTTTGCATCAGTAAAAAAGATAAAACATCAGTAACGTTAGACAGTTTTGCGTTTGGATATTATAAACATTGAAGCGATGGTACCCAGCGTTGGAAGTGTTCAGTGTTGTCCCGTAACAGTCACATCAAAATTAATTCTCGAGGACATGTTTAACATCCTATGGCCCATAATGAAACACATATTGACGAAGCCACGGTAAACAGTTTGCTTCTCAGAAACATCCTCAAATGAAAAGCGGTCGACGATATTTTTATCAGCCTATTAAAATTATTCTTGATCGTTTGAATATGAAGAGGTACGAACAACGTCGATACCAAGATTTGATGACCGGGACACGATTCGTCAACAAATCTTATTGCCCAGTAAGGATGCCTTGAGTAGTAAGGGTGCCTTTTTCCAGACAATACATGGATATATGTCATACGGCTGGCGCCGGGGGCGTGGCCTCTAGAGGGCCCCGTCTTTCCCAGACACTATATATATTCCATGTGGCCGGTGTCGAGGGTCCGAAGGTACTGGGGATAGAATGGGGGTAGAGAGCCCTAGCAACAGAGGGCCCGGGAAATTCGGAAGCGAAATTTACAAATATGTGCGTCACCGATTACCGACCCAGGCACGCGCGTAAGGCTACCGACCTGCCAGGGTCGGCTTACCGGCCGAGGTCTGGCGGGAACTTTTCAAATTTTGTGGAGGAGTAAGAAGTGGATTCAAAAAAGGGTAAATAATATATCGGAATATATTAAAAAACCATTTATTAAAAAACCTAAAAGGTATAAAATTAAAACCTACTATCATCGAGCAACTGTACTGGGTTCATAACTATCATAAGTTGAGCAATCAACCCACTTTCACAATTTCTACAACCCTGTACATAGCACTCCTGGTACACCATATTACTGTCACGGAGAGTGTAGTGTCGACTTAACGATTTTGAACCATTCATCCAATTTTCGTGTCCGTCGTCATGGCATACAGGATATTGATGAATGTATTTTTGCCGTAACTGCAATTCTCTGAGTGCGATCTGTACCAATATTGAGTCGTCAACGCGGTAGTATACCGGGTTTCTTATGATATGGTATACCTTAAAATGGATTGGTTGTTACTTAGCATGTTCCGCACACAACTTTTTATAGTTTGTAGACTTATTACATGTTTTATCACTGTTTAATTATTTTTTATGCATGCACAAGTACTAATTTCTAAATTTGTGACTCATTATTTTTGAAGTTCTTCCCTGATGGTTTCGCGAATAAAATATTTTGTTATCATCGTATTGTATAATGCACAAAATTTAATGGTAACAACTTTATTGCAATACTTATTGTGATAAGTATCCGACGTATATTATACGGTCATCATCGTCATTTTTTTAATGATGTCCACTAAGCGACGATATTTACCCATCAAACGGTAATGGGTGGTACAATAGTGTACCTCAATATTACTGCATCGTTCCCAATTATTTATGGTTCGGCACTGCACGAGCGGCAGTGGCGAGCATAAATACACTGCACTGTTCTAAAAAACTTTACCTTTTTCCATTACACTCACGCAGTTGCTTAAATTCTTATTTTAGAAGAACACATCTTTAATGAGTAGTTTGCATAACAAACAACCCTAAACAGTAAAACATTTACTAAAAAATTCCATTGTAAACTCTATAGATCGCGGTTAGCAAATTCTCCAGACAGTCGAGACAGTTAAAACAGTTGTCTACTGCAAAACGTGTAGTAGCGTCAGCAAAAGCAAACTAAAGTGTAGCAGTGTCAGGAAAAACGACCCTGTACAAGTTACAGTCTCCCGTAGGGGCTCAAAAATGATCAGCTGCTGTCTAGTAATATGATTTCTGAAAGCTGTAAGAAAAGGCATGGCAAGACATCTCAAGAGATGTAGTGGTATAAAAAGTATATGATGGAAAGGATTTGCTGAATTACTTGTTTTGAAAATATCCGGCAATATGTAGCTTATGTGGTTCAAAACGCGCGACTATATGAAGTTTATGTGTTTGAAAATGTGCGACTATATGGAGTTTATGCGTTTGAAAATGTGCGATTGTATTGAGTTTATGATCGGTAAGGTTTTTGAAATAACAAATGCGTGAAATAAATATTATACATTTATTATTGTCAAAACACAGTGGAAAATACAAACAATACTGACTGGTAAAAGTTGTCGGTAGTACAAATTATCACAAATTAATACTAGATTTCATTAATTTTATCATAAATTCAAATTTGATCGTAATAATACTACGATACTTTTTATAACATAATCATACATACGCAAAAAATATGAAAAGTTATGCTTAGATTGACTAGTTTGAATACATAAATTAATTATTATACGCTTATTTTTAAATTTCTTACTTCTAATAATTCGGTTGAAAAATATTAAAGCTTTTCTATCATTAATAACAGTATCCGATGAAAAAAATGAGCAAAACATATCCAAAGAATAATTGTTACACATAAAAAATAAAAAATCAATAAAATAATTGCCGCACACTCTTGAATTAATATTTTGTAGTTGCTGCACATTCCATAGATAAATATTACAATTTTTTCTGAGTCGATAGATGTGGTGAGAGATCGATAGTGGTAAGCCATAGCTATCCAAATAAAATCCATTACCGTTAGCATCAACATATATAGCTACCCAATGCGTGCCGGGTTTAGAACTTTCATCAGTATTAACGACGATGGCACAAGGGTGCGCCCACACGAAGGGGAGTTGGTCTGCAGGAAATATACCAACAGTCGCTGCAGGAATGTTGCGAAGTGCTCTGCGTAACTGGAGCGAATCCATTTATGAGTTAAAATCTACTAATACTTGACAATTTAAATCTATTTCCAAAATATTGTCGTATTCCGCTTACGAAACACAATTTATAGTCGTCGTTAGCAGTGTCTCGAAGCGCACTTCGATACGTATTGTTTCGTTCTTTACTTAATTCCAATGGCCTGCAAAATGGAACGAGAGATCTGCCGTTAGATCGAATGCAAACATACATTATCCCTTAGGATAATCTTTTCTGTAAATTTTATTTCCTTCGTTCATGTAGTAGATGCCGGTCCCGGAAAAAAAAGTGTGATATACTTCCACAAACATTTGTGATGCTCCCCTGAAAGTCGGTTGTAGCGGTTTACTTGGTACTTGTACACCGTCGACGTATAACGACAAAAAATTTATAGAATAATTATGAATGTTGAAATAATTCAGATTTTGATCCCCGTTAAATGCCTTGTTGTCCACAAAACCTAAAATAATTATTTTCGGAAGTTGGCTAAGAATAACGTTATGCAAACAATCACCACTAATACCGCTATGAAGCGTG
>JAPYYV010007137.1:0-13662 GCA_030522625.1 Copidosoma aretas | reverse complement strand
CCCCCGCCGCCCCCCTGCTTTCTTCAGCTCCACTAAGCTTCTTCTCCTCATCTCTCTCGTATCTTCCTCAGCTCCAACCCATGACCTTATAACCTATTCTACAATACACACACACAGAACTTAATTATAAGTTCATGCATATGAATTATTAATTTGGTTTTATTTTAATTTCTCCCTTCTACATGATTTGAGATTAACATTATACCAACAAATGTACAATAAAAAAACATGAGGGTAGAAAAAAAATAGCTCTTACTACCAAGATATTGATTTTATGATATATATATATACATATATCTTCCTGTAATAGATACTTAATTCGTGTAGATCGTAAGTAATCGCCCCCTCTACATGCAAGTCATAGTAAGTCTGTCCCACAACGCCCCCCTCTATTCGTCACACCTCTCTGCCCCCTATTTTTGTTAGGTTATCCTGTACGAACATAACAATCTGTAAGGACTTAGAATTTATTTTATTCTTATACATCCCCCCTTTCTGCCCACCCCGCATTTTAACCATAGCCGAAGATGTCCGACGTCACCCGAAAGAATCATTCTATCCCGAGTCTCCCGAAAACAGACGAATTATTTAAATTACAGACGAATGCTTTTACCTAAGCAATACAACATCGTCAAACATTGCCAAAAACAACCGATTGCAGCTAAAGCCGCTCATTCAAATCCACTTCGCATTTTCTGTTTAGCCCGCACGTCTTATTTGGCTTATAGACAGAGGCACAACAACAAAACGTGACTATTAGTAATACAACTGATGAAACAGATAACAGAACATTCGTAAACTCTAGCACAATACGAAATAAAAATAAAATAAAACACCTACAACCAAATAACCGAATAGACTCGCCTGCCTCCGCTCTATTAACAGATCATTGATTTACTAAAAGAGTAAGCAGAGAAGTATATTAGGTTTTAGAATAAAGTACATGGAATAATACACTTTATCATACCCTAATAACACCCGATTGCAGAAGTCGGGCAGAGTAACCAATTAATGCACATGATGAAAAAAAGACACGTGTGTGCAAACCATAATTGTGCTATAATCTAGAAAACTACATCTTACAGTTATAAGCTAAGATCACCAAATCGCATTAAATGTCTTTTAATTCCGAATATCATTAGAAATATAGTTCTGCGATTGTTTTTACTGTCAAGGTGTATTTACCTTTCAATTATAATGTAATTAAACAAGGTTTGCTTTATAGCACATGCTTCTGAAAACATAATAAAATATTCACATTTTATGACAGCTTATTTCTATATTTGAGAAAACGAAAAAATTTGTCTTATTACAATGTTCTACTACTACGTCAACAATAACTAAGTTGGCTTCTCTGAGGCGGGAAAAAAATATTAACGTCAGTTACAACGCTGATTAAACACATACTAAAAGATTTGTAATATTCAGCTGAATACGGAATCAGAATAAAAATTAGGATTTTAAGACTACCCAACTGAATATAATTGCCCGCTCAAGCTGTTTATTATTTATTAAATGATTTAGTAATTCAAAATTTAAGCAGAAGTCTATTGTGTTCTGAGACAACGTACATAGTATAATCATACATTATTATAACAACCAGACAGGTTAGCCGAAAAGTTTCTGTTTGAATAGTTTATTAATGTTTGGTTTTTCTTTATAGTTATAAAATGTAAGATATATAGTGTACATTTATAATTTACACTATACATGAAAAATATAGTATGTATGTAAATGACACTATCAATGTCTATTTTATTTAGTCTACTGTAAACGTTAGTTAATTAATCATTTCGATCTATTCACCATCTAAAATTGCTAACTAAATTTTTAATTTCTGAAAAAAACATATTTGAAATAAGTTAAACGCTCTTTCTGTAAGTTATCTACTTATTACTTCCTTCTACATTGCAGTTTGTCTCTAATTTATAATTATAATTATAATTTACGTTTTTTTTATGAATTATTTTCGGTTATTTTTTGATATAAATTAATGAACTATCCAACAATTATAATAGTAAGATATTAAAAACATTTTTAAAAGAAGAAAAAAAAAGTACATATGACAATAACAACCTAATACAGGAATGGGGCAGAGCAACCGATTAATGCAGATGGTGCAAAAAAAAGAGGTGTTTGCAAACCATTATTGTGCTGAAGTCTTGCAAACTATATCTGAACTGTGATAAGCTATGATCTCCTAATCGTATGCCATGTCTTTTAAATACAAAATAGCATAAATTATATAATTCTGTCTATTATAGTTACTGTGAAGGCGTATTATTCTTTTAATTTGAGATGTGCTTCGGCGGGAGTAGTTTAGATATCATATGTAGTTTATAGAATTAGTCAAAACCCGCTGATAGCATCGGAGTCTTTATTTACCTCCCTAAATCTGAAAAATTAGAAGATATTTGGCATAATTGTTTGCAAATTATATACAACTTATCATGCAGAAACCTGAAAACATCTTTTATTAGTAACCATAATCAATTAGTTCCACATTGAACCACTGTATTATAGTAAAAATTCTAAGCTTTCAGATGGTACGTTGCATAATATAGATAAAAATGAAAAAATCACGTACAGACCGTAGAATAAAGATCAATTGGTAGTATTAGTAATGTAGTTGCAGAAAATCATTTTTTTCATTGTACAACCGCAATACACACATATTATATATTTTAAAATTATAATGCAAGTATTAACGAAGAAATTGTATTGAATGAAGGGATAGCAATAATGTTATCATATAGATACCATACAGCTAATATTTTATTATTTGAAACATTTTTTATTGATTCCGACAGAAAACCAATTTAGCAATTATACGTAATATATATGATAGCAGTAACTGTTCGTTTAAGAAGAATGTATATATACTTACGATGGTGCTAACACATAGCGAATAATCCATAGCGATGTATCAAAGGTGATGTAGTCATATTTAGAATTATGATATTTGCTTCGTTTGAAATTAAAAAATTTTCTGGAATCTGAAAACTTTTAAAACAGTACGGGAAAACATTGTGTATAATTCGTCATAGAAAATATACAAAGAGCCATATACGGTTAAAAAATTTTGCCATTAAAATATATTTCTTCAAACATAATGAACTTTTTTAGGAAGATTTTCATTTTGATAAACAAAATTACCAGAAATTTTTCTTAAAAACAGGTATTTCCGCAACAATTGGTCGCACAGAAACTTTCTTTTATATAAATTTGCAGAAAAATTCAAGTAATTCAACGAAATTATGACAATTTTCTAATTGTTATCTAATTAGAAGATACAAAATATGCAATTAATATTTCAATTGTTTTCATTGCAAAATGTTTATTTGATACAATATAATTATTAAATAAATGACTAAATAATCAAACATACGATTATGTTAGTATGTGAAAGCCTATACAGTAATATACGATCCTTAACAAAATTTTTGCGCAAATTGAAACTTTACTGTTTGTTAAGTGGCAAATTCCATTGCTCGTAAACTATCCAGCGGAGCAAGTAAAGTTTATGACTTCTACTTATATATAACGAAAACTTTATTATGATAAATGTCAAGTAGTTATCAGTAAGTCTACAGTCTTGTACTATAACTATATAGTTGTCTGTCTAGCGTGGCTGACACAATGACAACGTCTTTAATTGCATATCATTTACGCATTTAGTGCTCTTTCACTCTGAAAATTTGTGGTCATGTGGTCCGAGTATTGCTTTTTTGATTTGCGTTTATTCTATTTTTCAAAACAGTAGCGAATTTCAGAGAAATGACAAAAAATTGATAGACATATTTCAACACAAAAAAGGTTTTTAAGCGAAAAATAGAAGCACCATCATGAAGAGTAGGTCAAAGTTCATAAACATTTGTTTTTTTATTAATTATTAAATTTTTTTTATCTGTACAAGCAAGTTGAACACAGTCGGCTCCAGCTAAAAATGCGCCTCACGTGTGAGGTAGTCCGATCTCGCTGGACGCGCTTATATACAGAAGGTAGGGAAAGGTAAGGAAGGCATGGATTTGTCAATCAAAAAGAAAAGAAGAAGGTTAAAAATAAATTTAGATTTACAAATATCATGTTTAGTTAAAATGCAAACGTACCAGGATATATGTGACAATTGGAGGCGGGAAAAGTTAGCCAAGAAATAGGCATAAAAAAAGGAAATGAACTTACTTTTTGCACAAAACAAGAATAGACAGAAGAAGGTGGCCTTAATTATGAGTAACCGATAAATTAATGGACTTAATCAATTTATATAATATATACTAGGCAAAGAAGTTGTAGTTGTGCATGAAATAGTCAAGGATCGGAGAATAATAAGATTTATAAAAAGAACAACGAAGGAAAATAAACTTGCCTAAATCAAAGACCATTTTACAAAAGAAAGGAAGAGTTTTGTCAATCAGAAGTTAAAAAAAAAGGTATGGTAATTGACAACATTAGCATCTGTAAAATGTAAAAAAAAAGAAAGGGATAGAAAGAGAAAAATCAAGCAAATAGAGAAAGATGCAGGTGAGTTTGAATGTTTGTAGGATCTGCAATAAAAGAAAAAAAAATATAATACACACATTGCCATGTAAAGAGAAGAAAAATAATAAATGAAATATTAATGAAATCATTCAGAAATATAGAATTAGAAGATAGTCGAAAGATATGCAGGAGGAAGATGATTTATGTGAAAATATAAAATATTTATGTAGGTAAATAAATCACGTCAGTAAAGATTGAAAGTTGAGAAATACGTTATGCGTAGTTAGTTATAATATTATGTAAATGGAAGAAGGAGTTATAACACGTTGTTCTATGTCTAATCAATGACATAAGTTACATAATTAAAAATAATATAAGTACTTATATAAGGGGATAAAAATGTTAAATGGTTATGAAACAATGAAAATGTAAAAGTATATAAGAATCTACATATGATATAATAAAAAATAATAAACAATTTACATTTACAAATATTTAGAAATAATTCGAAAATAATACCTTAATCTAAACGTATATTCATAATTGATTATAAAATCACTAATGATAACAAACAAAGGCTTAAAACTATTTCTGTAATAATAATGATTGCGTAAATATTGTATACATATACATACAGATCAATTCTAACCTCAAACACCGATTAGAGTCATTATCAGTATTGAATTGTTAACAATCATTTGATAAATTAGTAAAACAATTTCATGTATTGACTATATCTGTTCGAATTTTTAGCAAATTTTCATGAGATCACTTTGGTTCTCTATGTTTGTACGCATATATAGAACGTTTTTTTACAAACCGATCAGATTGTGACAAAAATTGACCGACACATTTTATATTTTGCTGAAACATTTTTTACAGTTTATATATTGAAAAAAGAGAATTGTATTTTTTTTTTTTTTTAATATTATTTTGGACGCTCAAAAGGATTAAAATTTCGTGATTTCGGTGATTTTGGGCTGTAGGAAGAATTTTCAAAAATTCATAACTTTAGTACTATTTAAGCTACCGACTGTATTTTTTCTATTTTAAACGTAATAAAAAAAGCTTTGTGAAAAAATTACTTTTACAAAAAATTAATAACAGTTTAAGATCGTTATTAACAATGGAAATGTTTAAATTGATTTTCTAACAATAACCTTCTACTCTTAGCCAGTTTTTAGTATTACAATTGTATTCTACGTATAATTTTCTATAAAAATCGACTCTTTTTTCGATAAAAAATAGATTATTACTATTGGAAATAAATTAATTTATGTAGCGCAGCATGTCTTATCGGCGCGCGTATTATATTGCACGTCATATTTTCTTGCATCATTCCGTTATTCTCCATAATACATATTTTTTTTTTAAATTAATCGGTTTTAACTATATTTTAATAAATATCTAATCTTATTGGATATCATTACTAGATGATTTGTGTTCATTGGGTTGTTTGTGATGTTATTAATAGATACAGCGTAGATACTAACTTTCGCATTAGTCATAGCAAAATTTTACGTATGTTGTCCATTTTAAATTCAATTATTGCTATTGATACATATTATTTTAGTCCACTTATAGTCACGTATAACTAATCATTTAGCTGAATAAAGCCTAGAATCTGCCTGAGCATCCTTTTCTGCGCCCGCGATTGTTCCTTTTAAATTCATCCGCTCGTAAATAGGCCATCTACTGCGGAGTTATTACAACAATGGATTTGTGATACCTGTCGTCAGCGAATTGAGAACAGCAAAGAAGAAAATGATGCTTATTGCAGTAATGATCAAGTTGAAATGGTAAGTAACTATATCATATTAAGTGTTCGACTTCACTTCACTGAATACGTGACTCACTAGCATAACATAGCTAATAGCAGCGTTTCATTCTCTTCATTGCTTCAGCTAGTAAACCCCTTACTTATAGTTTACATATATTTAGTAAATCAATTTCCAATATTCAGTCTATATCGCTAATTAGGCATTTTCATCTATAGCCGGAAAATAAAGATGGATCATCAAAGGAAGAATCAGATGTTAAAATTGGTAGTAGAGGAACTTTGAGTACTTCCGGAGAAAGCAAAATATAACTAAATAGTCGCGTAATCAATAAAATAAAATTAAATAAATACAAAAAGGATTTTATAAGTCTTACTCATGATATGAATGATTTCAAAAAAGCAGCTGAGTGGCACTTTTTTCTAGCCTCACAGGGTAAAGGACCATGTAACGGAATAGGTGGAATATTTAAACGACTTGCTACTAGAGCTAGTCTTTAAGGACTCAATAGTCCGATCCGCACTCCGAAAGAGTTGTTTAATTGGGCGTCTGAAGCTCTACCAAAAAAAAAGTGTCGCTATTGAACTTATAATGATTATAAAGAGGAAGAAAAGAGATTATCAACGCGTTTCCAAAAAGCTATAACAGTAAAAGGCACGTTGAGGTATAACTGTATTGTTTCAATCTCTCTTCAAGAATTGAAAGCAAAGCAATTCTCATTGTATGAAAATAAGACTATTGTGAAATTTTTAAATTAAATAAATCCGTACGCGTATAGTATAAAAGTAAATGCAAAAAGTCCACATTTTCACTGAGAACGAAGTACTTATTCACTAATAATGATGTGTTACAATCATAATAAATAACACTATTCATTTACTACAATAATGTTTGTTATTTACTAATTTTTTTATTTTATTGTGCATGAAGTCAATTGTGCTTACAAATATTGTTTAACTTAGGATTTGAAATAATTATTTATGAAACAGAAAGCGAACATGTAGAGCATATAAGGCATGCAATCGAATCCGCGTGCTGATAAGACGTGCCACGCTACATAAATTCATACATCTCCAATAGTTATAGGTAATTTTTATCGAAGAAAAAGTTGTTTTTGATAGGAAAGTTGGCAAAGAATACAATGGTATTACTCAAAACTCGCTACCAGTAGAGGCAATAGTTAAATATTAATTTAAACATTTGAATTGTTTATATCAATCTTACATTCTAAATAATTTTTCTTAAAAGTATTTTTATCTAAAAACATGTTTTTTTACCAGCAAAATAAAAAAAAATACAGTCTGTAGCTCGAATAGTACCGGAGCTATGAATGTTAAAAAATTTCTCCTACAGCCCAGAATCACTGAAATCGCGGAATTTCAATCCTTTCTAGAGTCCAAAATTTCAGTGTAGGCATTAAAGTTTAAATGTACCGAGGGTCTTACAATAATCTATGACCGTGTGTATATTTCTGTTTATTTTTATCTTAGTTTTAAAATGGTTTCTTTTCATTGTTCTTTTCACCAAATGATTTTTGTAACGTGCATTTTATTTTTTTGAATTGTTCGCGTTTAGATGACTAAAAAAAAACCATAGAATTGATTAATAAGTTTTTATGTAGTGAGGCCTTAAACTTGGACTTTGGGATTAGTAGCCTACCATTGAGTGCACTTTTGCGAACTCAGGACAACGGTTTATAAGTATGATTGTTATATTTTTCTCACTACTTCTGCTTCTCGGTTTTTACAGTTACATATTTGGTCAACGCACATTTTTTACTCACAATGAAACTTGGATCAGGGTAACATTCTTTTTGAGCTTTATTTAATGTTTTTACTGAAGGAAATAGTTTTAATGTTTTTTTATCACCAATTACGAGGCTGTTGATATTTCTTTCCGAAAAAATTGTATTTAATATAAATAAATACAGCTTCATCAAGTGTATAATTGTTCTCCTACACTTCAAGCAACTGTATCGATTCTCGATATCTTTTTCCTTTTCGGGGCATGTAAAGTGCAGTGTGATTAACAACGTAAACATCTGATTCCTCTCCTTCTTGTTAATAGATCTGTACTGAAAAAACAAACTCCTCCGTCAAATTACTTGCACGCAATGACTGTGTTCTTCTTCGTTTATTTCTATTTGATGACTTATTGAACTTAGATCGTGGTATCCAGATTGCAGGACTCTTTTTCATTGCAGAAAAAAATCACTATACTGTATCATATTTTTCTGGCTCTTTACGCTGTGGATGTAATACCCGCTTAAACGTAATATCTCTGTTCTTCATTACAAAAAAGTTTTGCGGAATTAATAATATAGTAAATCGTATGTCATAAGGTTTAATATTATTGCCTTATACCTTTAACCATTCTTCGTTGGTCTCATAAAACCTCTTTTTTATAGAATGACAGTCATTGCATTTACTTTTTCTTTTAGGGATCAATGTCCTTCTTAATTTTTTACATGTATCATTTAAATTATATGGCGAGGGATGAACTTTCATTCATGTGATTTCTTTGTAGATAAAATATATTTTCAAAGCAGTTGCGTTGTAATAATGTAAGTAATAATAATCATTATTATAATAAAAAGAGCATCTATTGTTCATAAAGTGTAGACTAAAACTAATTTTAAATTGCATATATAAAAAAAAATGCTTCCATGGCATACAATTAGCGTTTAATAAATGTTCCTTTCATGTTCAAAAATTCTCTAAGACTGACCTTTCTGATGTATATGCCATATATATATATAATGGCCACGTGATGGCTATGTCGGTAGCACGTCTGCATAATGCTTTTATGATATTTTCTTTATTCCAGTGATTATCAAGGACATACAATGTTCAGAATGCAAGTCAATTTGAGAATGATGTCTTAAACTTGTTATCAAGAATAGCTTTATAGCTTAACTAATCGAAGCTAATATATATTGAGAACGTGTATGTGTACATTATTCGCTGCAAACTTAATTTGAGATAATTTATGCGTTGCTTATAATACCAGGACAATAATTTTAAATTAGGCGTTTGAATAATGAATTTATAATAAAATAAGCCCAACAAATAAGTGCTAAGAGTTGACCGTTTATAGTAATAATCTTTTGAATGATATTATTAATTATGACGCGAGAAAATTTTGTGCACTGGGTTAACTGGATTCAGCTCTTATGTTATTAATGATAGTGTCAATAATCAAATCGCAAGAATAGTCAGCGCTATGGGTCACCGAGTATTAGTTTGTATGATATAGATGATAATGTAAATAATTAAAACGCATGAAAAGTCAACGCTCTAGGTAGCCTGGTGTTAGTTATTATGTTGTTTATATTAATTGATGATAATTATCTTATTAATTAAAACACACGCAATTAAAGTGCTCTGGGTAAGCTGGTTTTAGTTTTTATGATATTGATAATAATGTCATTAATTGAAACGCACAGAAAACCAGCGCTTATGGCTGACTAGTTTTAAGTTTTATGTTATTAATAATAATGTCTTTATGAGAACTCGAGGAAAATCAGCGCTCTGGGTCACCGGGTGTTAGTTCTGATGCTATTATGAATAATGTCAACAATTAAAATGCAAGATAATTGAGCGTTTTACGTTAGCTGGATGTAGTTCTTATGCTTTTAATAATAATAATATCATTGAATAAAAACTGAGGAGAGTCAGCCGATTGGGTCCCCTGGTATTAGATCTTTTGTGAATATTATTAATATTAAATATTGAAACGCGAGAAAATTGAGCGCTTTGTGTTAACTAGCCTTGGTTCTTATGTTAAAAATACTAATGTCATTAATTAAAACGCGAGGAAAGTCAGCGCTCTCAGTTACCTGGTATTAGTTCTAATGTTATGTATAATAATGTTATTTATTAACAAGCGAAAAAAGTAAGCACCCTGGGTGACTTAGTATTATGACTTATCTTGTTTATAAAAATGGTCTCAATAAAAATGCGAGGAAAATAAGAGCTTTGGGTTTAGCTGGATTCATTTCTTATGTTATAAATAATTATGTCAATAATTAGAGCGCGCAAAAATTAAGCACGCTTAATATACTTGTTTTAGTTTTAATGTTATTAAGAATGATGTTATTAATTGAAACGCAGGAAAAGCTAGCGTTCTGGGTTTCCCGGATGTAGTTCTTATATTATTAACATTATTGTCACTAATGAAAACGTGCGAAAAATAAGCGCTCCGGGTCACCTGGTATAGGATCTAATGACATTAACAATATCGTGAATATTTAATTACGTGAGGAATACCAGTGCACTTGGTCACCTGGTTTAATATCTTATGTTATTAATAATAATGTCAATAAATAAAAAGCTGGGGAAGTCAGGGCACTGGGTCATCTTGTATTATTTATCATATTAGTATAAATAATAAAAATAATAAAAACGCAAGCAAATGAAGTGATCCAAGTTATATAGTTTCAATTTTTATGTTATTAATAACATTGTTATTAAGTAAATTGCGAAAAAAGTCAGCACTCTTGGTCACCTGGTATTAATTTTGATGTTGATATGAATGATGTCAATAATAAAAACGCAATTTATGTCAGCGCTTTGGGTCAACCTGTTTTAGATCGTATGTTATTGGTAATAATGTCATTGATTAAAATACGCGAAAATGTGGCGTTCTGGGTTAACTGGTCTTAGATCTTATGTTTTTAAATATAATTTCTATAATTAAAAGTGTGCGATAATTACGCACATAGGTTAGTTATAGTTCTAATCTTATTAAGAATAATGGTGTATAATAAGACACGCAAAAATTAAGCACTCTAAGTTAGCTGGTGTTAGATCTTATGTTATAAGCAACAATATTATCAATTCAAAAGCGTGAAAATTAAGCGCTCTGGGTTAACTGGCTTTTAGTTCTCTTGTTATTAAAATAATATTGATGATCCAAACGCAAGAAAATTAAGCGCTCTGGAATAACTGGTTTTGCTTCTAAAGTTATTTATAACACTGTCATCAATTAATACGCAAAGAAAGTCAGCGCTCTGGGTCACCTAGGATTATAACTTATGTTGATAATAATAATAATGTCAATAATTGAAACAGAAAAAAGTCCGTGCTCTAAGTTAACTGGTTTAAGATCTTATGTTTTTCTTCATAATATCATTTATTAAAATGCACGTTGATTGAGAGCTCTCGGTTAAGTGGTTTTAGTCCTCATGTTATGAATTATATTGTCAATAATTAAAACGCCACGAAAGCCAGAGCTTTTGGTCAAATAGTATTATTACCTATCTTATAAAGATAAATGGTATGTATCAAGAAGCAAGGAAATTAAGCACCCCGGGCTAACTGGTTTTAGTTTGAATGTTATTAAAACTAAAATAAATAATTAAAACGCAAGAAAAGTAACCGTTTGGGGTTAACTTGTTTTAAACCTTATGTTATTATTAATCATGTCAATATTTAGAACGCATGAACATCGCGAGCTCTCGGTTAACTGGTTTTAGTTCTTATGTTAATTATGATAATGTCAATGATTGAAAAGCGGGAAAAGACAGGGCTTTACATAACCTTGTACTATTTCTTTCGTTATTACTCATATTATTAATAAATAAACCGCGAGAACATTAAGCGTTCTGGCTTAACTGGTTTTCGTTCTTATGTTATTAATAATAATGTCAATAATAAAAACGCGAATAAATTCAGCGCTCTGGGACACCTGGTAATAGTTTTCATGTTATTATTATTAGTGTAAATAATTAAAACAAAAGAAAATTAAGTGCTCTGGGCGAACTGGTTTTAGCTCTTATTTCATTAATGATACTAATATTAATCAAAACACAAGAAAATTTAGCGTTCGGCTCTAACTGCTTTTTTTTATGTCATTAATAATACTGTCATTAATTAAAACGCGATAAAAGTTACCGCTCTGGATAACCTGGTATGAGTTTGTATGTTATTAATAATAATGTTAATACTTAAAACGTGAGACCATTCAGCGCTCCAGCTTAACTGGTTTTTGCTCTTGTGTTATTATTAATGATACTGCAGGAGAATCTTTTCACAACAATAGAACTATAATTAACTTTATTTATTTATTTTGAGATGTAAGATTTTACGACATGAATTATTAATATTATCCTTATTAAAGCCTGTATTTCATGCATTATTAAACAATAAAATGTATTTTTGAATAGATCGCTAAAAATTTTCGACTTACTCTTTAGTATGGCAATCTGCGTTATCGATCCATGTTACTCTGTTGTCAATCGATCGACGGACATAACTGTACCATAAAAAATCCGACAGTACCGACAGAATTTAGATGGTAGCTCTGTTTTTCGGCAAATGTTACTAGGGCTATACATATATAGATATGTTTCATACGTCAGGTAGACTTGTCGTAGAGAATTTACACATCTGAAAGAGCGTTTTGTACAACGCTAAATGCAATAACGATATATAAGAATACAAATAAGACCGTTCATGTAAAAATAATCATTTTGTCCGACGCATATGCACATAATCAAATAGTACACCAGACAACCTGTGTACAGCTGATGTGATCACTTGTGGGTTGACTTGCTTACTAGCTTGTGTATTCTCTCTAAGTATAGGTATGGAATACAATAAGACAAAGAAGGAAGAAGAGAGAGGGTAACTAGATATTCCCAACCAAGAGTGAGATAGAGCAGAGAATTTAACTGTGAAAGAGTTGGAAAAAGTAGAAAAAGAAAGAGAAAACGAGAGTTAAAGACATAGGCACAGAGAGAGCGAGAGAATGAGAGAGCACATATTTGTACCAACGCTAACGGTCTTTAAAGCAGTGTAGTGTAATTCAGCGATACACAAATTTCCACAATAAGTGACGATGAAATTAATCAGGTAAATATGGACAGCAAAATCAAAACGTTTCATCTATAATGCATACATCTATGATCAGCAACGATTTTTATGGCGAAAGAGTTCGGAAAATTTAACTATTTTCCTTTGTAACTACAAATGTTTATAAATTTTTGGATTCAACATAACGTGTCCCAATCTTATAAACATTTTTTACTTTGGACAATAAAATTTCGTAAAATATTATTCTATATACTTTGCTTGTAGTAGATGATTTCTTTTTATTTCAGCTGATTTGATGATTTTCCATCGATTTTTGCGGAATCTAATACACGTATAATTTTTTCTCTTCCAAACGTACCGCTGCTTGCTTGCACAATTGCTACATTTTATCAAGTATCAGTGCTGCTGTAGTCAAGTTAAAGACCTCTTCTAAATGTAGAGGACATCAAAAAATAAAACTCGGTTATAGGAGCATGACTGTTTATTAATGTCACATTGTATCAATATTTCGCCGTCATTCTGGCGGCCTCTTCAGGACACAAATTAACATGTCGGTGCCAGGACTTGACTTAATTTATGTATCTACCCTG
>JAPYYV010007136.1:0-25033 GCA_030522625.1 Copidosoma aretas | reverse complement strand
CCCCCCCCCCCCCCCCCCCGCCCCCTCGCAGACGCTAAACAACCGGTAGTTCGGAGCGCGCTTATTTTTTCCTCCTCCTCCGATGGCCTGCCGATCGATACCCTCCCGGGGACGCGGAAAAAGTTTTCCCGATCGTCGGTCCGTTCGTTCGTTAGGGCTGGATGACCGAAAAATACGTTGTTCCCGGACGACGCGTCGCACCGTCGCGGCCCGAAAACTCGGGAACCCGTTCGAATTTTGATTAAGAGAGCCCCGGCGCGACTTTCGAAGCGGACTCGCTGATTGCGCCGGGATTTTCGGCTGGGCTCTTCGGGACTGTTTGCGTCGGAGACGGGCTTTGTCATTCCGCGGGCGAATGCGTCGATCGGGGGAGCTCGCGGGGCGCGTATTTTAGATTTGTTTCCCTTTGGGGTTGTTGCTGGTGGCGTGTGCCGAGCAGCGCTTGGTGGGATTTTTGGGGGACTTTGAGCGAAGAGTGGCGGTGGCATCAGAGAAGAAGACGAAGAATTTGGTCTTTTAACGAATTGATCGTTCATCATTTCGATCGCGCACAGGGTGATTGGAAAATGGTTGAGATGTAACGTATCAAAAGCTGAATGGAACAATATTAGCTATCGAGGTGAATATGCGCTCGAATTGATTCATCATACACATATTTTCGTGATAAAATATTGACATGGTCATTGCAGGATATTTGCTGGTGTAATAGCATCCGTCACTCTTGGATAGGGAGTCCAAAAGATTCGAGATTTCCAAAGATTTTTAATAATTCCACAATGATTTTTATTTACTATTTACTACCTCGTACAAAATTTATTCGATCGGTATTACATTTTTTTCATCTTAACTGTTTGGACTGTGATATCAATATTGATTTATCATCCGTACAAAATAATAATACTATTTCACCAAATCTCGATTTACAAGCATTATCAAAAGATTTCAATGATTTCACATACTAAAAATAGCCCTTTGCTGTATAAGTTATGAATTTTAAAAAACCACCAAAAACAATCAACTCGATCTATTTTATCAAACAGAAACAAAATATACTAAACCTTTCAGTTTTCTTTCGAAGCCATCGCAGCCCGAGTTTCTGACCAGAGCTCGCCCACACACAGTTGGGCTCCAGAGGCGGGCAAGCCCAACTGCGATAAAACATTCACGTGCCTATTGTGTGTGTGTGTGTGTGTGTATGTTTTGAGGGTTAAAAATACTCTTCCGGTAGCGAAGTTCGCGCTACGTGCGCGCTGACCTCGTTGCACGCTGTATATACATGTGTGTATTACCGCACGTATAGCCCGTAAAGCTCTGATTATCAAACGAGACAAGAATATAAGGGAGGTGGAAATAAAAGTTTCTCCAATCCGGCTGATCGATGCTTCTTGACTTCCGGGCGCTTGGATTGACGTTGATTGAAACTGTTTTGTCGTGGATAAGTCGAGGTTTGATGTTTTTTTTTTTTTTCCGTCTGAAAGCAACAAATTAACCGAAAATTCGTGGCGGCTATTTTCGTTTGGTAATACGATTCTTGTTAAATCATTTAATCATTATTCCTATAACTAATTCTGATGTTACAGTTGATAAAAAACTACGACGGTTGTACATCGATCATTCACCTACTTGTAGTTTGAAATAAGTCTGATACACGAAAAAATTCACGTACTTGTCCAATGCAATCAGTAAATAAAAAGTGCTGATTTCATATCGGGAAATTCCAAGCTTCCACTTAGAGCGAGACAGAGAAGATCAAATATGCAGTGAGGCAATACTTATCAGACGATACAGATAATGTTTCAACTCTCATGGAGTGATTTTTCAGAATTTCCAGATTCATCATTTGACTCAAAAAATTGATTAATATAGGTGGTCACTTTACACTTGTACATTCCGCACAACAGATAAGAATACGTAGTTAGATAAGGAAATATTGTTCCACGCTTGTTTCCTCATTGAATCAAACAAATACAGCTGCTTGATTAACTAGCACTGTTTTTTTAACGAAAACGCACAAACAGTGAGTTCACACTGGGTTTTCATAAAATAGCAATGAGTCAGCAGTGAGTAAAAGGAACGGAACTAGCCACGCGTATCAGGCGCTATAACAACTCGCGCGCGACCTTCCGTCACCTCAGTTCGGCGCCTGTAGTGTGCGTGTGTCTCTCAGTTGAGTTTTTTGCGCAACGAGGAGTGCAAACGTCACCAGGATGGTTTGGACGCCTGAAAGTAATGAGGCGATCTGCGCGTCCGGCAACTGCAACGCGGCAGCGCTCACGTTTTTGAATTTTCTTGCTCACTATCTGAGTTACTCGTACGATGGTGCATTTAAGGATTTGAACCCCGACGATGGTGCCAAGGAGTTTGATTTTATTGTTGTTGGTGGTGGTACTGCCGGATGCGTTGTTGCCAATCGATTGAGTGAAGAGCCCAGCTGGAGGGTGAGTCGTTGAAAACTTCAATTATTGGTTTTGAATTTTTTCGATTGGATGAATAATTATTAAAAAACAATAGATTTATGCGTATAATACTTGCTTCGATGTGGGAAAAAAAAATTTCTTTTAATACCATCGGAAATATAAAGTTTAGGATCAGAAGTTATGATTTTTATTTCGTAAAACAAGCACATGTCTACTACGCACATTTTGGGGTGCAAAACTTAAATTTGTCAAGCCGCTAAACTCGGTGCATTTAGATTTTCTTTCAATGACAAAAAACTGTTGAGACTCAATATTGTTTTTATGAAAACATTAACATCAAATTTTTGTCCGTAAATCAGTTAAATTGTAGTATTCTAAGCCTGTCGACCCGAACCTATAAATTTTGAGACCCACAGAAGTAAATACAATGCCCTTGAATCTGCACACATATATACCAAAGCCTGAAACTCCCGATCCTAACTCTTAAACGAAAAAAACCTAAAACTATGAATAGTATTTTGATCTGCTCAATATAAAGGCTTGACGAATTTAAACTTAGCATCTTAAACTACGTACAGTAGATTTGGGTTTATTTACGACAAACTTAAATTAAAAATTGCGGTCCAGTTTTATAATTCGACTTTGTAATAGTGACAACTATTTTTTATCATTTTCATGAATGTGCATTATTTTTAGGTATTACTATTAGAAGCGGGTGACGAAGAGCCACTCGTCGCTAGCGTTCCTGGCTTGCAAAGTTTGATGGTGGGATCATCTCTCGATTTTAAATATACCACTCAACCAGACTCTAATGTGTGCAATGGCCTACCATGTAGTTGGCCGCGAGCACGAGTTCTGGGTGGTTGCAGCAACTTTTACAGCTCACATTTCGTCCGCGGTAACAAATGGGACTACGAAAATTGGTCATTGCTCGGCAACAAGGGCTGGTGCTGGGCTGAAGTTTTAAAATACTTCAAAAAAGTCGAGGATTTCAGAATTCCCAGGGTTGGTTGACACGATACCATTTGTATCATTTTTGTGGAGATAAGTAAAACTTTATTTTCAACAGGTTCTCGAGCAAAGTCCTTTTCCTCACGGGCGTGGAGGTTATCAGACTATTTCTGGAGCTGATGGCTATGACCCCAATGCCAAGGTCATAATGGACAGTTGGAAGGAGGTTGGTTTGAAAGAGGTCGATTACAACTCGGGTGACAATTTTGGAACTTCAAGGATGCAGTATAGCACCTATGAAGGATCTCGTTTGAGTACCAACGGTGCCTATCTCAGAACCATTCGTGCTAACCGAAAAAATCTGGTTGTTCGAACCAATTCTTTGGTTACTAAAATCATCATAGATTCCAAGACGAAAAAAGCCTACGGTGTTGAATACACTACGAATGGCTCGACAGAAATCAAAAAAGCATACGCCAGAAAGGAAGTGATTCTTTCGGCAGGTACTATCGACTCCCCAAAATTATTGATGTTGTCTGGGGTAGGACCATTAGACAACCTCAGAGAATCAGGAATCAAAGTCATTAAGGATTTACCAGTCGGGAAGAATCTTCAAAATCACGTATCCATTACTCCGTTGATGGTGAGGGTGGTCAATAAAACCAAGTCGTTCAGTATCAGAACTTTGCACGGCGATCTGTTTCCTTGGTTAACAAACCACCGAGGCCCACTGTCCGTCAATTGTTACATGGACAACATTGCCTTTTTGAATACCAGTTTCGAAAAGCTCTCCAATATCCCAGACATTCAAGTTGGCTACATAAAAAAAATCCGAGACGAAGAGATCAATGCCGATCGCATCCTTCTTCCCTACTATGATGGGTTCTTGCTTACCACTCTCTTGTTGACTCCTAAGAGTCTCGGTTATCTCAAGCTCAACAGCACTGATCCTCTGGCCCAACCTTTGATGTACCCAAATTACTTTTCCCATCCAGATGACCTACCAACGATTGTTGAAGGTGCACGTCTTTCTAGACGGCTTACAGAAACCAAAGCATTCAAGGACGCAGGTTTCCAGGTTTCCCAGGTACCGACGCCACTCTGTGATGACTTCAAGTATGACACCGTTGAATACTACGAGTGTTTAGCTAGGAAGTACACTGGAATCATTAACCATATGATTGGTACGTGTAAGATGGGACCAGATTCGGATGCCGAAGCTGTTGTTGATTCGGAATTGAAAGTCAGGGGGATCAGAAACTTGAGGGTCATTGATGCCTCTATCATGCCTATTATACCACGGGGTAATACTTATGCACCGGCTGTTATGATTGGAGAAAAGGGCAGTGATTTGGTCAAAAAAGACTGGAAAAATTGATTCTGTGATGTTGCATACGGTGTTTAAAGAATATCGGTTCCAGGCGAGTCCCAGAACAGTGTTGTGATTAAAACTATCTATTGTATTATTCATTATTCTAGTTTTACATTTGCATGATACCTATATTAAAGTGCCCAGAGTAAGATCGACAATTTGTAGCATGTCATTTGTTTATATTTTCGAAGATGGTGCTAGCTGGAAGAGTGCATGATAACCATTATCTACGAAAACTGTTATATACCAGTTGTACATTCAATACATTTAGATGTAAGTTAGTAAGAAGCATAAACTATACCTAATTAATATCTATATAAAGTTATTGTTACATGAAATAAAATATTTTCCAAGATGCAAAAAGCCTGGACTATTATAACACTTACTCTTGAATTTCTCTACCGAAAAAAATCAATGCTAAAATCCTGGCCTTTATGTTAACGAATATGCACGTATACAAAAGAGAAACAGAGCCTTGTTGATGGTGGTGCTGAAAAAAAAGTCGAGGCTTGGCATAATTTTGCAGAAGCGGTCGCACAAGGTGGGGGACCTACCATCCACGTGGGAACGCGGGAGAAAGAGAGAGTAAGGGAAATCAGCTCACCCTCAAAGACAGACTCCGGTGCTAATTTGATGATCCTCCAGAAGCCGGGGAGCGTAATCTGCCACTCTTTTTCCCCGTACGTAGGTCCGTTGTCGTCGTCGTCGTCGTCGTCGTCGTCGTCGTCTTGACTCGAGGCTCTCCAAGCGGCTCTCCTCCTCGTTACTTTTTGAGAAGAGGACTTGCTCGTGTAAAAAAGAAAGAAGAGGGACTGGAACGAGAATAAGTGGGCCTCATGTCTTGTACAATCATTCGGTCGGATCTTTTTGCGCCGCGCTTTAATTGCTCTTTTGGGTTTTTATGAAGTAGGAAACGAGGGGGAGATTAGTCTCTCGTTTGGGAAAAAGTACCCTCACCTTGTTCATACTGCTCGTTTACAATTATTTTCGGAGATTCAGGTCTTTTTGTTATTCATAATGCTAGTCCAAAAATCGTTAGAATACAATTTTAATTTTATATGAGAGTTGCACGAATGTTAAATGTTTTCAGTATTTAAATACATCAGTGCTTGAAGAAAAATATTAGATTTTTACTATACTTCTGTTGGAAAAAGGTTAAACATATTTGACTGACGATTAGGAAATATAGGTTAGGTACAGGAACAGAATGAGTTGCTTTCCAAAAATAAACACCCGTCACTCAAGTTTACTGACGTGATATTGCTACGATTGATTTTTTTTTTTTTTTTCATTATACGAAGAAGAGTATTTAATACAGAGCAGATACTATTAATTTTAGAATGTGGTTACAAAGAACGAGCTATCATACATTTTAATATTGAAACATCAATTGAATCGGTACTACGTTCAATTAAAAAAATGCAAACATCACTCTTCCCTCTTGTACGTTTTGCACGCTGAAGTATCGGAAAATACAAACTTCAATAATATGCAAATTCAAAGCAATCTGAGTATAAAAATGTTGTCATGACATAATATCAGACAACAACGCGCTCGACACGCCTCAGTGACCCGTGCGACTATCATCAAATATACACCCTGTCATCTATTCTACGCTGGATCCTCATTTTTCAAATTTATTTTGCAACAAGTAAAAAAATCTTTTCCACACCGCAAAAACTCTAATCGTCCAACGAATGTCATTAACACCAAACATAACGAATACTCGAGAAATCAAGTGCATGCAACGTCTTGAACAAAGAAATTGCGCAAACAATTCAAGCGCAGCCGTGAACGAGCGCACGCAACCGTGGAAAAGGCGTGACACGTGAGAGTATGTACACTTATCGTCCGGAGCCCGGCCATTTACGGCAGACGGCACGAGACGTCGAAAAGTATGCCAAGGCACGCGTCCTACCATACGAGGAATCACGCTCGATGGAGGAAGCAATGCACGCATGATCGTAATACTCGTGACACGTGGGGAGTTATTTTCGATGATGCGGCGATTTTTGTGTACACAATGGGGCGCATGGGCGATGTTTGCGCGGCCGAAAGGAGGGTTTACTGGTACAAACCTGTCTAGCCTGAGCTCGCGTGTATATAGTCGGCGAAGTTCTTTCAGGGCGGGGGACTCTGCCCCTTGAATTATTGAAGCGACGAAGCGCGGCGCCGGGACGAGCCGGGCGCGCTTCGCGTCGAGATTAATCTTGAAGCTCGGGAGCGGAAACTTGACTATCGCGCGAGCGACTTCGGGATGAGTATTTTCTTTCTTCCCTTTTTTCTCCTTACGAAAGTAATGTCAGGGGGGCATCCGAGGGGCTGCGCACTTCAATGGCTCAATAGTACAAGGCTTTCGACGTTTTTGAAAGACTGTAAGGGACTTTGAGAGACTTCGAAAGACACCCGAAGTCTGAAATTTTTGTTGATGAGTTTGATGTCTTTCAAAGTATTTCAGAGCCTTTCCAAAGACTTTGAAGGACCTTAGAAATATTTTCGGGACTTGTGTGACTTCTGTAGTCTTTTTGTAATGACTCCGAGAGTGCGCAGCCCCTTGGGTATATCTGGTGGATCAGAATGACAGATCGTCGAAAATGATGAGTTATAGGCTAAAATTGATATCCCAAACATTTTAAATTAATCTGGCAAAGTGAAGTTATGATTCAGACTCTTGATCTACTTTCCAAGCCAATTATGAATCAATCATTTTCGGCTTCGTTTCGGATAAAACTTATTATGAATAAGAGAACTGTGCTGCGAATTATCATCACGCCTATGTAAATCAAACTTGTAAGTAATACAGTCGATTAATGTTTCAATCGAACTGGAATCCGATCTGTTCTAACTTATCGAAGAAACCATTGATAGGGTTTACCAATAAGTTAGTTACATAATACCTATGAATCGTAACATTCCATTCTCGATTTATTTCCAAGTTCTATCCTATAGGAGCAAAAAAATGTAACTACAATCGTTCACTTTTCCCAATTCCCCAATCAAGAGAAACGAATTCTTATTCGAATTCACGATCCACTCATAAACTATTCTACATCAACTGACGATGAACTCAAAATACACACGTCAACCATTTCAATAAGTCGCGGCCGATTCTTGGTCACAATCATTCGACCAAACAATGTTTACTCCCCACCCCACTCCAGAAGAAGAAGCGGCAGAAAGGCCCAGAAATTAATGTTTCCTAATCAGCCGCTCTACCTCCCACCCGCGCGCGGGCGATAGCGAATCCACCTGTCAGCAACACGACAGCACCGCGGAAAGACAGACAGACCGGGGGGGAGAGAGGGACGGACACTTTCATCAAGCCAGCGACGATTCCGGGGCAGCGTTCAAAGAGAGCTGACCCTCCCAGAAAGGTCAGGCCGGCGCGGAAGGACAGCGACGCCGCCCAGTGTGCGCAGGGGGTCACGCAGCGGCGACTCAGCGGAGTGTATAATGGGCTTGATTGCCGGCTTCTAATCCGACTGCGCGCTTCCACGGACAGTGGACACCGCCGCTCTATCTCCTCCCTTTTGTCCCGTCCGATCTACCCGTCTCTCCTGGCGCTCTTTCCATCTCCCCTACACCTGATGGAAATGACCTGGATGAGCTTGTCGTCACTCCCGAGCATTCCCTCTGTATACGTCGCGTCGTCGAGGAGAGAATATGCGGGCGATCGATCCATCGGCCGGGGACTCCGGGCTTGAGAATCTGACTGCGCGCGTGGCGCAGTGTCGAGAGAAAGCGATACAGCTGGTCGGCACGGGAGTTCTGCGGCTTCTGGGGGGGGGGGGGGGGGGGGGGGGGGGGGGGGTTTTTTGGTTTTTGTCGGGCCCTGATGATTAAAATCGTACATAGTAGTGCACATCATTGAGATATCCCGGATGATGGAATAGCTTTTTTGTTTCTTCAATCTCCCAATGCGCGATAAGTGTTTTGCACGTTTGCTTGACAAGGAATGTCAATCAATCAAAAACAGTTATTGTGAGCAATAGATTTGAGAGAAAGGTCTAATTACACCTATTTCGAATCATGACAACAGCCGATGTCTATGTATGTTGACTAAGGTTTAACTTCATTTCGTTAACAAAATAGACGATTTACATCACATTTCAATGAATAGGAGTTGTCCTATTGTTACCAGCTCGTGGAAATCACACTTCATTCTCAAAATAAAATTAAAACTAAGTGAAACGTTTGATTGAATGTAATGGATACTACCTCTATGTAACAAGCATTGATTGCTGCCCTGTAGTTTAAAAAAAAATGTAATTAGACGTCTATAAACACCTAGAAGATTGGTTTTTCTGTCCAAGCTTTTGCTTGTGATCGTTTATTGCTTTATATTAATTCTCCATCAAGGAAACATGAAAGCACTTATCGCGCATTCAACACTTTATGAAAAGAAGTTGGGATATCCGAAATAATTAAATTAATGTTATTATAAAAATGGTGCGAATTTGAAATCATAAACTATTTAGATCAAGCCATCATGGAATAAGAGAAAGTACCTTTTTTGATCCAATCTCGTGCACGTAATAAAATATGCAAATTGTAGGAAGGACAAATTGTAAATTACCTCGTCGGAGATAGCAGTCTAAAACCATTCGTGAATAAAAGTACGATGAAAGAAAGTAAAAGCTTTCTTAGTGCAACGTACCAGAGCAGTCGGGGTCGGTAGAGAGGGGTATAATAATCGGAGGGCCATGAAATACGAAAACGGCGTGCGATCATTACAATAATGCACTATACGGGCGACAATAAAGGCAAGAAGCGGGAGAACGGAAAGAAAACGCAGATGCTGAAAGAAGCCGAATAGGACGGGGGTGCACATCTGGTTCGCTTTGCCTCCTGCTTAATATACCAATGCTTTTGGGACCGTGGTAGTTGGGCTTTCTCTTTCTCTTTCGGGGGTAACAGTTCCTGGCACGTAACCAGCCTATTATTATATCACCCTTATTATTATATCACCTCGGAAAAATAAACTCCGGATTCAGCCTGTTGTGTGGGCTGGAAATTTTAGGAAAGGGTTGAAAAAACGGGTCATGGTCGTTAGTCAACCTTATTTTGATACGCATTAATTCTTACTTCACATTTTGTGGTTTTATTGCATGCGTGCAAAAAATTCACGACCCTTCAACGTCACCTACAAACAATAATAATTAATTCAGAGGTAAGAAAATAAAGTCAGTAATTAAAACGTCAAGTCATACTTTATTTAAAAAAGACAAGAAATGGTACCTGCAGCTCACCAGAGCTACAGCGTAACCAAACATAGAATTCAACATACCACGATCATACCTGAAATCAAAAATTTATTCAATCACACATCGTTAGACTCGTTTTAAAAAAAAAAGTCACTTGAACTAGTCAGAGGCTAGATTCGTTCTTTGACAACGAAAAATCAACAAACTATTTATATTCTTGACAATGCTTGTCATTTTCATACCTGTACATTTTTTACAATTTTAGAACGACAGAATACAAACAAACTAATAATCTCGCATGATTCTATCATTCAAACACGTACTTAATCTGTCCATAACAGTACCTATTCACATTATAAATTCACATACATCACAAAAGGCACTGATTGGCTTTGCTTGAATCTTTCTAATATAGTGAATATTATTTTTTTACCATTTAAATCATCTTAACAACAAATTTTTGTTTTGGTTCAAACGAGAATAATGAAAGCGATCTCAGACATATTATCAAATTATTTTATCTGTGTATACTCAGAAATCGACTACAAATTATACTTGAGACGTTATTTTTAAACTGGAACTCCATCGCCAGTTTTTAATTTTAATGCGCTTCGTGCAAAGCAGTAGTACACAGTTAGCAGTACATGTTAACGATTATAATTTATAAAGGATTCTAAAAGTTTTTTAAAATCTATATTATTTAAAAAAAAAAAAAATTAAATAAAAATCCTTAAATGAAAAGTAAGTCTCTGACTTAAAGTTGTACAGGACTACACGACCGTACCTACATGGCGCTTAGCTGATTCGGAGTACCGGGTTACAATCAACTTACTAGCATTCGAGAAGTTTTCAATGTAAAAATCAGAAAAAATTCAGGGATGTTCCCCAGGGCAGAGTACCACAATATTTGTAAAAACTCGGTACGTTGTTTTGTCAACTCAGAAGACGCCATAACCTCATCAGTTACGGAATTCATAACTTTAATCAACAAAAATCTGCTACGTACTTTCGAAATTTCAAACTTTTTTTATGGACCATCACTTATTTATGTCTAAAGAATATGCATATAAACTTTTATATCATAATATGTACCGTACCGTGAATTGTATAGGCTTTTTCATCACATCGTTGTTTATATCTTTAAAACTATCCTCTAAACATTGAGCCCTAAAGTACTATTCTCTTCAGAATTGAATAAGCTTTGTTTTAATTACTTATTCATTGACATTTCATTGGTGCAACCATGTTTTTTTTTTTCGAAATAAGTGGAAAAATATGCTACACATAGGAAAATACACGTGTACTTATCCAAATTTTTCTACATATTTCGTTAAAAAAAAAAAATGATTGCAACAATGAAATCTCGATAAATAAGTAAATAAATAGTGGATTTTCTGACAAGGAGAGGAAACGGACTTCCACACGAATTCTAGCCTAACCTAACCGTGGAACTGCAAAATTCCGCCCAAGGAATGGAAAAAAGAAAGCTTATTTAATTCTGAAGAGAGTAGGACTTTCGGGTCCCATATTTCAAGGATCGTTTTAAACATATTAACGACAATGTGATGAAAAAGCCTTGAAAATTAACGGTACGGCTCAAAACATTTTTACAAAATTGCTTCTTAAATTTTTTCTGATGCATATTATGGTCCAAAATTTTACATGCATATTCTTTAGATATAAATAAGTAGCAGACTTTTGTTGATTGAAGTTATTAATTACGAAACTAATGAGGTTATGTCGTTTTCTGAGTAAACAAAACAACGTACCGAGTTTTTATGAATGTTGTGGTACTCTGAGGGCCCTGGGGAACATCCCTGGATTTTTTCTAATTTTTATTTTGAAAACTCTTCCAGTGCTAAGTAGTGAGTTGATTGTAACTCGGTACTCCGAATCAGCTAAGCATCATGTGAGTGCGGCCGTGTAGTCATATACAACTTTAACCGTCTACACATTCATCAGTGTTTGATTCTAGAATATATTACAGGAAAGAGTTAAATTATCGGCGTCAAACCCTGGCGCTCAAGGGTTCACGTGCTACACGAGAACACTCAACCTGCACTCGGCTAGGATTTGATACTAAACACTTCAAAATTTTACATAGCTTACAAACGCACTAATTCTTTTTTTTTTTAATCCATCGTAAAAGTTACTCTGCAATCATATAAAGGAATAATTTTATGAATGTACGAATATACATTTGTTGTGATGATACTATCAATATCAATAATATTTGAAACAATATAAACTATGTAACATTGGAAGATTGATCACTATCAACAAGCTGGATACGAAAAAGGTACATAAGATAAAAAACAGGAAAAAATGTTATTCAACGTGTTAATTTTTCCAATTCACTATATTAATTTGTAAATAATGTTAGCTTATACAATAAAGAATAAAAATTCTCCCCTTTTTTAAATTCACATATTTTTAAAACGAGTAAACTTTTAAAAATAAAAAATTGAAACAGTACTTTTATAACTCAAATTTCATAGTTTTCTAAAACATGTTCAGACTTCTGGATCGGCCGCAAAAAAATGCGTATGCATACACGTGGGAGAGCATGCAGTAAACCAAGTCAAACAATTAAAAATTAGAAATTATAATAAGTCAGAACTTTTTATCATCAAATAGATGAAAGTGATCCGAAAATCATGGATTCAGATACATTAATAAGCATAGATTCGAAAGAACTAATCATAATGTATTAGATGACATGTTATGGCTATTAACAGTCCAATAAAGTTAAAAATGATTATATCGAACGATTAGAAATTTTCTAAGCAAGATGCTGAACTGGTACTGAGGACGAAATAGAAGAGAAGTCAAGGGGCTATATACATAAACTAACCATCCTAATCAAGAGGTATAATAAAATGAAGAGTAAATTTGAATAATGTAACGTCGAGTCTTGAAATGTGCAGCCTTGTTAACTAACGTGCAAGGCTAAGCCCAAGCGATGAGGTACAACTTGATAAGCCTTGTGACATTTTCCAAGAAATTACTGCAGAGCATCAAGAAGCATAAAAACTTGGTAATAAAAAGCTTAGTAGGTCAAACATTCACTCATAAGAAATCATAATACAGCAGAATTTTTTATCATCAAATTGATAAAATACCAGCAATAAATATGTAGCTGGCATATAAAATCCAGAAGCATGTAACAGTCGTCCTTAAAAAACAAAGGAGAAGTTGTAACAAGAAGCTATTTGAAAATAGTAATAAATAACTGTCTTCAAACAGAATGACCAACAGCGATACCAACACAAAGCATGTCTCTTTGTTAATATAATAGATTAAACTCCTATTATTTGTCAAAGTGATCCAAAAATCATGGATTCAGATACATCAATAAGCATGGATTCAGATACATCAATAAGCATGGATTCAGAAGAACTAATTATGATGTATTACACAATGTGTCATAATTTTTAACAGTCCAATCCTTCGAGCAGCTACATACGACGACACTTATCTCAAATTTATTTGAATAAGAAATGAGTTGGAATATTAATCCTTGTTGTCATATTTTGAAAAACGTTGCTGCTAGAAACTACCCACCTAAGGTATCGGATGATTATATCGAACGAATAGAAATTTCCTGATTAAGATTCTAAACTGGCTAAGGACTAGTTGGAGTAGAGCCGAAGGACTTTATACATACTGAACAAGAGGTAAAATTAAATGACAAGTAAATTTGCATAATGTAACGTTGAGTCTTGAAATGTGTCTCAACGTTAACTTATTTTCAAGGCTAAATCCTAACGATGAGGCAGAACTCGATAAGCCTTATGACATTATCCAAGAAATAAGTGCAGAGCTTCAAGAAGCATAAGGAAAATTAGGTTGTAAAAAGTTTACTTGGTCGAACAATTAAAAATTAGATATCATTGTATATACAAATTGTACGATAAAGTAGATAAAACATCAGCTATAAAGGTAAAGCTGCCAAATAGAATCCAGAAGCAAGAATTAGATGTCCTTGAGAAACAGAGAAAAAGTGTGAGAAGATACTATTCGAAAAAAGTAATGGATACACTGCCTTCAAATAGACTGTCTAGCAGCGATATCAACAGGCTGCTTGCCTCTTTATTAATAAAATGGTTTCAACTCCGATTATTTGGCGAGATGATCCTACAACTATAGATTCAGGTAAAAATCAATAAACGTAGATTTAGAAAAACTAATCACAATGCATTAGTAGACATGTTATAATCATTAACAGTCCGATCCTCCGAGCAGCTACACATGACGCTACTCCTACCTCATTTATTTGAATAACGAAGGCGTTGATCTATTATTCCTTGTTATATTTTGAATAACTTTAGTCCGTAAGACCAACGCACCTAAGGTATAGGATGATTCTATCGAAGCACTAGAAATTTCCTAATCAAGATTCTAAACCGGCTTCGCGCAAGATAGAATAAAAGCATTGGACCTATGTACATGTACTATCTATCCCGATAAATATGTAAAATAAAATGACTATTAAATTTGTATAATGTAACGTAAAGACTTGAATTGCGCCTCCTCGTTAACTTTTTTTCAAGGCTATGTCCTAAAGATCAGGCAGAACTCGATAAGCCTTATGACATTGTCCAAGAAATAACTGCAGAATCACCAAAAAGCATAATACCAATTAGGTAATAAAAAGATAACTTGGTCAAACAATTAAAATTTAAAGATTATGATGTATTAGAACTTTTTATCATTAAATAGATAAAACTGCAGCAATAAAGATATAGCTGGAAGATAGAATCCAGAAGCATAAAGCAGTCGTCCTTCAACAAACAGTGTAGAAGCTGCAAGAGGATACTATTTCAAATTGGAGCAGATACAATGTCTTGATACAGATTATCCAGCAGCGATATCAACAGAACGCACGTCTATTTGTTAATAACATTGATATGAAATTGAAAACTCATTTTCTTTACTTTTGTTTCAGAAACACTGATATCAATAAGAATTGCAGCAAATTAATCGCGAGGCCCACTAAGAACAAGTAAGGGATGATTCAGAAAATGAGTACTTAAATGTATTGGATCGAATTGGATTAGTCAACTTAAAAGAATAAACAATTAAAATCTCATAAAAAATTTAATTTATTATACTCAGTTGAATAATCTCATGTCTAGTATTGAAATGTGCAGCCTTTTGAACTCATTTTCAAGGCTAAGCCTCAACGATGGGGCGGAAATCAATAAGCCTGATAAAATTTTCCAAGAAATCACTTCAGAGCACCAAAGAAGAAAAAAACAACTTTGTAATAACGATATCTAAAAATAATGAAATAATTTTAATCGACGCCATAGTTTGGCAACTAGCCTAGAACCCAATTCATTTTAAGCGGCTGGTCACTAATCTGAATCGACGCCATAGTTTGGCCCCCAGCTTCGGCCTAAAACCTAAATTTTAAGCGGCTTTCCCCTAGACTTTCCCAAACTTCCAAGTTTAACAAGTATCAAAATAAATCAGGCTCGTGCTACGCTGTATTATCATAAGCAGCGATAAAAGTAAGTAAATTCAAAACAACTTCCTTATTCTAAATCCATCCCTTACCTCCAATCACGTCGAAAAGTACCTAGTAAGAGCTGTCAGTCCCGGGATACCTCTAGCTGTCCTAGCCCAACGCGGCGCGCCGTATCGGTTCAAGGTCCCCCCTGAGATCCGCGAGTGGTACCTAGTCGCAGGAGTGGCTAGGAAATACGACCTTTTCTTTTTTTAGCTGTGTGTAACCGTATGGCATTAGTACCCTACGGTCGCACTCTGCAGCTACCGCGCCGCAAATTATTACGTGCTTTAACCACTAGAGTACCGACTCTAGCAACGTAACTGACCGTAATCCCTCGGGCTATTAAGCGAATCCAAGCGAATCTAAGTATTGACTGATGTTTATGAACTCAGTTTTTTTCTATACTTAATAATACATTCCAGAAGTGAACGCTGATGAAAATTGGCGTGGTTTTTTCATTGAGTATACAGAAATAATCCTTTTGGAAGTGTGAGTACCGCCTGAGAATGGCTTAATCATCAAGTCAACGTCTCGTGACTTTAAATTATAAAAGTGAAAATTAAACTATTATACATCCACACAATATTACAGACTTTAATTAATTTTTATACACTAAAGTTTAGATTTTTTAAGTGCAAGGGTTTTCTCTTCAACCCTTTCACAGCAATATCACCTCATTCCTATGAAGCTTAAAGCAATAAATTAACGCAATGCTACGAGATCTGACCTTTGCGTGCCGATGACGAGGGTCTTAAAGTGTGATTTTTCTCTGATTTTGCATTGGCTGCACCAAAAAAACCAAGGTGTTCTTCTTATTGTACCTGAGGTATTGGCATTCTTCTATTATGCATAGTAGAATATACTTGTGTCATTTCAGAGCTATAGAGCGAATTTTTAATCGATAAAAGTATTTTACCTAGAATAAAATTTTTGTAGAATGTAGGTTCTGAAATCAGAAACATAAAGTTATTAGACGCAATCAAACATTAAATTGTGTCAGTGTTCCAAGCGTCAGACTAGTTATTGATGAACTGTGCTAAAATTTGAGATAAAATAAAAATAATTCAATGTAAAAAGTTTGTTTTACAACAAGCTAAGTTATCAAATTCTAAATTAGAACTCACAATAAATCTCAGAAGTTGGCATGGAGCCATGAGAAACTATAAAAAACGCTAAGATCAATTACTGACAGTTCAACATAAAGTTAACAAAATTTATGTAAACTTCATTTTATGAATCCAAGATAATATTGAAGCCTATGCTATTACCAAGTGTAATGCTTGGAATACCGTAATACTCCATACTGACCTTTACCTTTCGATAAACTTCATCAAGAGAGCGATATTTACTGAGGGTTGAACTTCATTCCTATTTTTCTCCTCTGAAAACATTGGTCCTTTCCTTCAACTCTTAAAATTTGCAAATAATTTTTTCGTAACTCTTCAGACCTTTACTCCAAATATCATTCTTAACCTCTATGATCATCTGCTGGCAAGTTTCTCATTTCCTGCAGTAGCTGTCATTTTATTTTATTTCGTTTTTATGCAGCCAACCATGTTTCAGCGACGCTGCCCAGTAACAGCTATTATAACTGGTTAGTATCCCTTGAACTAACGTAATCACTGGTTATTATTATTACATCGCTGTCTAATATATCATCATTGATTCATTTGAATTTGTCACCATTTGTTCATCTGCATCTATGATCATTGAATCACTCTGACAAAAAATAGGAGTGCAATCCATTTTATCAACATAAAGCCATCCATTATGTTGGAATCGCTGCTGAAATATCATTTTGAAGACAGTGTACCTATTACTGTTGGCAAACAGTACTTTGTGACGACTTCTCCTCTGTTTTTTGAGGACGACTGCATCATTCTTCTGGATTGTACTTTCCAGCTTGATCTCCGTTTCTGATATCTTATCTAATTGATAAAGAAAAGTTTTAGTACATTATAATTCAAATTTTAAATTGTTTGATTCAGGTACTGTTATTACAAAGTAGTTTTTTTCTTTTTTGGTGCTCTGAAGTAATTTCTTGGAAAATATCATCAGGCTTATTGATGTACATTCCTTACTTTTTCTTGGCGGGCCTCAAGTTTAATTTGCCGCAATTCTTCTTGATATCGATGTTTCTGAAACAAAAATAAAGACAATGAATATTTTAACCTAATAAAGAAAAAGGAAAAGAAAAAAAACATTTCTATGAATGTTCATAAATAGGAATATAGTTTTATACTTACTTTTGTCTTGAGTTTATTTACAATATCCCGTTTTCGTTCTAATTTAGATATCAAAGGTTCTAATATATTTACTAATTTAGTTATCTGAGAATAATAATGATGATTATTAATCACGAAATATATTTTTCTTTTCATATCTTTTTAACTTTTGATCACGATGATTAATTTGTTTATAAAGTTCTTTGGCTTCTATTTTTAACTGGTCCTCAGCAGCTTTAGATTGCCGTAACGAAATTTCTAATCGTTGAATGTAATCATTTTTCTCCTTCATAACTCGTAAAAATTCTGGATGCTATGTATACAAAATCTAATGAGTAAATAAATTTCCAACAGTTTTAAGCAAGACGAAACGATTTTCAACCTTCATAATATATAAAAACATTTCAATCATTAAAGTGACTGGGAGGTAGTTTTTTTTACTTGGTTTACGGCCCACAGTAGTTAAAGACATATGAAAAATTTCAATTATAGAAATGATTCCAAGTTTAGCTCCATCAATATTGTTTGGAGTGGAATTTTCCCTGTTACCGATATTATGATAAGTGTTGAGATGCTGCGATCAGAAAAACGTATCTTTTTATCCAAAAAGGTATTCAAGATTGTTGATTAAGGATTTTATGTCAGATTCATTTTTCAAATACTTTATTTGAAAGTATACGGTATCTTAAAATCCACACTGTAAACTAGAATATTGTAAATTGTAAATACAGCATTTTAAAATACTGAATTGAAGATCCGTATTTTGAATACTGCATCTTTAAATCAAGTATTAGGAATCTATTTTATTTATAAATGTGTTTTCATAGTTGAATACGTAATTTGCCCAACACTGACTAAGAGATCACTAGGATTATAAAAGTATTCTGACGTACCAAAAATTCTGTATCAGCTCCATAACATATAGATGGTGCCATGATTTTCTTAATGATGGTGTGTTGGTAACAGTAATGAAGATACTAGTACTTATAACGTCAGTTGTTTGATGATTGAAGACCAATGACTTGATATGATGTTGATCTAAATAAGAGAAAATAATGCTTGTATGTAACTGTACGAAATTTGTTATTGAATTAATTTTTACTACTTAAAAATAATTGTAATAAAAATAACGTTCTTACGAATCATTAATGCAATTAGTAAGATCAGTACATCAAAAAGTTATACTTAAAAAAGGGGAAAAAATTACAAATTACTTAAGGAGTCTCAAATGTTAGAAAAGGCCTCAATTTGTAAAAATTATTCTAGTTGCCTGATGAGATTTTACAGTAAACAGATCACATAATACGAAATAAGGGTACTTATTGCGTGGAAAAAAAAATATTTTATCAAAATTGCAATATTGCGTAAGTGTACAAAGTCATTTCTTCAACAAGTCACTTAAAACATAGAGACTTTTGTACTTATCCTTCGATTTTCATTTTTCAAAGGTAATTTTGTTCCTTAAACTGTTGCCGAGAACTTTACCGATTTGAATTTTAAAAATATTAAGTGTATAAAATTGGAGGTCTAAATGTTTATCCCCCAACAATTGAAAACTAACAACAATTAGAACTAGCTTTTTGAACACTTGACGTTTTGAAAATTTAAATCGGTAAATTTATGAGCAATTATTCAAGGAGTAAATTAAGCTTTGGAAAACTAAAATCAATCGAAAAATGAAAAAATCTATATGTTTTGAGTGACTTTCTGAAAAACTGACAGCATACGCTTGTGCAATATTGCAATTTTGATAAAATAATTTTTTTCCTACCTCGGGCACTTTTGCAACCCTGGTACACCTTCAGTAGGAAAAATAGGATTCGCCACTCATGTGCATCCGACCACGTTGCTTCGCAAGCTCCCTCGGGCCCAGGGACCACCCTGGAGAGATGCACATTTGTGACGAAAACTACTATTTCAACACATCAAGTAAGCTTATTTCGTATTGTGTAATCTGTTTCTTGTCAAATCTTATCAGGCAGCCAGATTAATCATCATAACTTAAGGCCTTTTCTAACATATGAGACTCCTTAAGCAATATACTTCAGAGTTAATGAAGTGGCAAACATTTTGCACCGAAAATAAGGTAGATCCTTTTAAGCCTACGAGAACAACGCTGCTATTATTTCTACCAGCGCAGCTTAATGAAGGTGCTTTTTATGGGTCACTCAACTCCGCTTGCTTAGTAATTTCCGCTCTATCTGGAGACTCAAAGATTTGAGGGAATTCCATGGTATTCAGATTTCTAAATGGAGTTTTTCATTGAAATTCCTACAACTCTCCTTCCAGAAATCTGCCTACACAGCTTATCGAATTCACACGATAGCTGAAATCCAACAGAGCAACATTCTTATAACCGACAGGGGATGAGAAATAACAAGTCTATAAAATTCCCAAAGCCAGACAAGTATCAGGCATAAACCCTACCCGATTATACTCAAAATCAACACAAAACCAAACATCTGCGTAGCCTAATGCCTACCACAATACATGAAGCACCAGTAAACCATAAGCTTCTAGGTAAAAACCACTTTGGGCATGAGTGGAATTGATACGATCCTGTCCGCCCGTTACTCAGGCCGCAGCATATAACTAACAAATACACTTTTAGAGCCATCATACAAAAAATTTGCAAATGTTACAACTATTAAGAAGAAAGCCCTTGTGATGTATAATATCATTATTTATTTATTGCTGAATAAATAATTAAATATCTAAACATATCTTAAAAAAAAATCATAAGATACATTTTTAATGTCAAAGAAAATCAAGAGAAAAAAATACAATTTTTTAAGGCTTGAATTGTATCGTCGGACTTATTAGCGATTACGTTGCCAACTGCTCCAAACTCGCTTATTCTTAATATTAAGGTAGTTGTATCAAACAATTTAAAGGTTATCAAAAAAGTTATATTACCTAATGTCATAGCATACAATCATTGCTATTTAAATGCATGATACTGTTGCATATGTAGGGTACATCATGAATTTTTTTCAGATTTTTTCCTCATTTATTTATGAAAATATCGTGTTAATGAAAAATTTACACTTTGTGTAATGAAAATCTTATAATGATCATACAACTTCAATAAACAAGGGCTAGTTTTTCTCTCAATTTGAATAGCTATAAATTCACCGTCCTAGATTTTCCAAAGAAGTCGTACTGATTGTTATAAATGCATTTATTCATGAAAAACGAAAAAAAATTCATGAAAAAATACATATTCAACAATAATACGGCTATTTTTGAAAATTCAGAGACGGTGAATTTGTAGTTATTTAGATAGAGACAAATCCTAGCTCTTGTTTATTAAAATCGGATGATGATTGAAAAATTTTAATTACGAAAATAGCCGATTCTTGATGCACACGATATTTTGATAAATAAATTTGGAAAAAATCTAAAAACATCCACAATGAAACCTATATATATGACTGTATCATACATGAAAATAGCAAAAATTACATGGTATATGACTAAGGAGTATAACTTTTTTGATAACCTCTAAATTTTGGGATACAACTATCTTAAACAGTTGTATGTTATCATCAACTTGCCTATGTCCTTAGTCAATATTAAGTTATTTGACTTTTTAGCCTACATGCATTAATAAAATACCATTCATTTTATGTTAAGGAGGTTTGGGAGTTTCGCTCAGAGGGGCGAGGAACGGGGAGTCCCCCCGGCCCGCGCAGCTAGGCCCCCTTCACCGCGCACCTCCTCTTGCAGCCTACATACTCAGTATTTACAAACTCAAAAGATTGATATTTCTTAAAATTGCCTGGGAACCATCGACTTTTTTTTACGAGTATCTTCCTTTTGTACCAAGGTATCTGTATGAACTTTATTTTTTGTTCAAACATATTTACATTATACTGAAATTCTAACCGAAAGGTGGCTGAATCTCGTCCTTCCATAAGAGCCCGTGTTAAATTGCCTATTTTCGACATTTTTTTTCTCAAAAATTTCCTTGGAGAAAAATCTGAAAAAATTCATACGCACTTCTGATGTGTTGTAAAACAACATACATTTTTTTAAAGAAGATTCTCAATTTTCAACTTTTCTCCCAAACCTCCTTAATCACTATGACAGTCATAAATATAAACATTCTATCGAAAATTCGTAAGTTTGTAACTAAATGTATACTTGCTGATTATATGGCTCATTTCACGAAAAACGGGATGCTTTAATGTGTGAAATAGGATTTTCAAATTTTAGTGTTTATAATTTTTTATTATTTTTTCTGTTATGTTAGGTCTAAACTAGCTGAGAACTTTTGGTCCCGGTTCTATTGTAATTATACGTTATCAAAAACTACTCTGTTTAAATTTCAAGTGTTGACAATGATGTTACATTGGTTGTCAATTATTCGTCAATGATTATTCATTTATTTATGTGTGTATTCTATACTAAAATAAAAATATGAAGAAATTATGATTATGTAACTTATTATTTTATTAAATTACATACTTATACATAATTAAAAACTACGTTATTCAAGTTTTAAGTGTAAGATAAGTCTACGTACAAATCATGATCTCCGTATTTTTGATTCTGTTGTTGATCTCTCACTGCTCAGTATAATACGTGTTCACTCGACGAATGACTAATTTATACTGTTAACAAAGCATCAGGTGAGCTACGTAGTTCATTGCGCATTATAGAGTGCGCAGCTCAGCCAGTTCACTGACCACTGACTCACTCAGTTGACTAATCTCACAGTGTGAGTTAGTCATTCGTCGCGTAAACACGTATACTCAGCAGTAAGCGATCAAAAACAGAATAAGAAATACGGAGATCAAGTTTCGTGAGTAGAGTTATCTTACACTTGAAACTTAAAAAGAATAGTTTTTAATAAGGTAAACGTATATATAATATAATTATATAGTATAATAGGGGAGAGTTCGATTTCTGTGTAATATAATAATAAGTTATACGAGTAAGACAATAATGATGTATAAATATCAAATTCAGTAATTTCACTACATAATATATCTGTGGCTTCCCGGACTACCCGACTAAGTACACTTTTGTGATTTTTCGAGGAGTTTAATGATTGAACAGCTACTTTTTGCGAGCGCAGAAACTATGTGTTTCTGACTGTACCTAACGTTAGGTACTAGTATAAGGCCACCTGACGTCGTTTTTCAGTCGGCACGGCAGCGCCGTCTAACATGTCAAGTATACTTCTTTCCGTGTACTTACGATACAAAATGGTCACATCCAAATGTCAAAGAATGGACCACTTGGTCCTACTTAATCATCTGTCTCATACAGTTCCAAAGTGTCAAAGCTTCGCAATTGAAACGCCTTGTACACTTTCAAAAATTTTTTTTATTGTCCTAAACTACTAGAAAGAATGCTAAACGATTCAGATTTTTTGGAGATACATCTTAAAAAAAAAACAAAATTTAACACGTAGGCAGTACACTCCGCTAAAACTGATAATTTCAAATGCTTTGCTTTACCGTACTGACATTTTGGCCGGTTTTTCCCATCTTATGGCCACGGCAAATATTTTTTCGACTTGTTTTCAAAAGGGCTGTCTAGAGGGAATTATTCTACACTGTACAAAGAAAGTTTGGTCACAAATTTTCAATATGCGTTGTTTATGAACTTACGCTTCGATCAAATATCGCAGTTTTCGTAAAATGACCTATACAGCGACAGTTGAGTAAAAGAAAGAGTTAACTCAGATTATGGTCGAAGACGGTATCAATTCAAATTTTTTTCAAAGAAGGTCTCAATTCAATTTTTGTCTAAAGAGCGTGTCAGTTCAGGGGAGTTGTGAGTTCAGAAAAAATCTTTTTTCTCCAATTTTGTAGTAGCAAAATTGTTTGCAGAAACGACTGTCTAAGTCCCTATACTTAATTACTATGGATCCTAACACTGGTTATCTTCATTTGTCATCAATCCAACTTGTACATACTGCAGAGCGTCTACGTGTATTATTTAAATTAATAAGTATTGCAATAATAAATAAAAAAAATAAACGTAAGACTTTATTTATTTTTTGAGATATATAAATTATTTTTCAATAAACAAACGAGCTAATCCTGAATAAATACGTTTTGCAAAGGATCTTGGTTTGTTTTATAAAGTATATTCATAAACAAATTAGAGAATCCCTACGTACTGCAAAAGCATCTTCGATTACTTTTTACGTATATCGATATTAAGAAAAAGTGTTTCAACAAATATCTTATGGATAAATGAAAGTTTCTTAGGGATTTGTTAAGTGATACACAATTAAATCATTAAAAAAATCAACATACAATTCAAAACAGTCTTTTCACCATAAAAAATTATCAAAACAACTTCAATAAGTTATAAAACTAGAATTTTTTTCCAAGCCACTATGATGATAGAAAAAAGTAGTGTACGTTCTACATGATTGAAATCTCTCGATAAGTTCCCGATATATGACTGATTTTTCATAACAATTTTAGAATTTCTTTAATGAAATAAAAACGATATGACATAACGTAGAAAGATTATTCAAAATGTTAAATAAAGCTATTTTGATGTTTCATAAGAATTTTATTGAGAAAATAAAATTAGAATTTGTTTACCCCTAAAATAGCAAAAGCCGCGTTTTGGAAATAAAAATATCGTCATAGCAACCTTAATCAGATATGAAACTTGAATTTTCTTTCCGAGCCCCTTTAGAGGTAAGTATAACCAAACATTTTAAGCTCTGGACCATTGGAATCGGTCTGAGTGATTCTAAGATGGGACTGATTGCATGCACACAGACACATTAATTTTTTTAGAAATGGTGTGTTTTCATTCCAGACGATATAAAAAACATTACCGACCTATTTTTAAGAAAACTTTTTTTTTTACCGTTACAAAGCTTCCTCTATGAGTAAGCTAAAATAATTAACATTTGTATTTTCATGTATTTAACATGGGACTTGATGAGAATTAATAGTTAAATTAAATTTGCAAAGCAATAATTGTGTAGATGTTAATGAAAATTGGTGGAGTGTAAACTGAAGACATAAGGTATATTTTAAGAAACAAATATCAGTCGAAATGGATGCTTTCATATCCTTTCTCCGTATATAGATATAGGTATACGAATCCATAGACTTGACGACCGCGAATATGAGGTTAGGAGACTTGGCGCGTATTTGACTGCCGCAGTAACGAGAGTCCTACCTTAAGTGAGTTCTACACCTAATAGAATTAACATCGCAATCAAGCTAAAATTTTAGGTACGGATAAAAAATACCCTAAAAATGACTCAGTTCAATTTTTAAGACACGGGGTTGCTTGAGAAGCGAGAAATAAATATTTGTGTATTGACAAAATTTAACATGTAACCTTATGGGAAATCGCAGTTT
>JAPYYV010007135.1:0-14164 GCA_030522625.1 Copidosoma aretas | reverse complement strand
TTCTAGTAAATATAATGTTAGAAGTAGAACATATTTACTTGATACAAGTAAATATGTATACTAGTTCTTAAGAAAATATTTTATTGGTACTATTCTATCCAAATGAATTTACTTGAATCTAGTAAATTTTTCTTTCAGTGCATCCTTGGTCGTGGCGAGGGAGGAAAAGGTCCTGGGGAAGAAGGAGCCAAGTGCCATCGCAAGGATCTTCGTGACAACATGCAAGACATAACCAAGCTCGCAATCCGTCGTTTGACTCATCGTGGTGGAGTCAAGCGCATTTCTGGTCTCATCCACAAGGAAACTCGTAATGTACTGAAGGTATTCCTTGAAAACGTCATTCGTGATGTCGTGACATACACTGAGCACGCCAAGAGAAAGACCGTTACTGCTATGGATTAACATTATACAAGAACAAACTATTTGAAAACTTTACTTATGGAAAAAAAAAATAATTTTTAACAAGTTTTATGACAACGATTGCATCCCTTGTCTATTAGAAAATGGAATTATAATTTTTTTCAAGAGATAAATTATTAAATCTCGGAAAATTATTTAAAATTTTAACAAATATTGTTAACAAATATTGAATTTTGCAATGCAATAACAAGAGAAAGTTGATGTGTTAGAGGATTTATTCAAAATACCGTTTTTCGGGGTAAACTATCCCTATTAATCAACCCCTTCAAGTAAGTATTTACACAACCGCACTAGAAAACTAGCTTGTACCATTTTAAGGTATTTTTGGAGTTGCAGATCATAAAGTTGATTACTGTTTTATCCGTTACCTCCATCTGAAGGTGGAAATTGGGGGTAGAACTGTGAAAATTTTTAAATCACAAAATTTTTCCGGTAAAGTGTTTAAGTTGCAGAATCCGAGTCAGGTAACTATTTTGCTTCGAACTTTTAATTTAGGGGTGCAAATTAGTTGTGCAATGGTGGTATAGGTATCGTTTTAACAATCTTTTATAATACAAGATTGAGTAGTACAACAGCTGTAAGTACGTGGATTAATTTCATAGCTTTTGTGATTGACCATTACAAGCAACAGTAATTAAGTGATTTGAAAAAATTATTCAAGCATTTTTTTAAAATTAAGAATTAAATGATTAATATAACTAGAAACTTTATTTTTTCTATACAGAACCACTTTTTAAGTGTCTAATTTCGTAAGGCACGTAAAGTAGTGTTGCAAACCCATTTTAAAGTAAAAAAAGAAACATCAACAAAAATCACAGTATCACGGAATGATAAATTGCATTCCTTAAGATCTTAGCCGAGATTTTTTTTTATTACAAGAATCAATTCCATGTTTCATGCATAATCGATTCGACTGCAAAAACGATAAAAAGTCCATGGCTATATCTGATAAGTCGATTTCAAGCACAAATAAAAGTTTATGCAGAATGAGATTGCATTGTTTATGCATTATTTATTACCAGCACGAACTTTTCAACTCTAACATAAAAAGCCTATTAATAATGTATTATTGTCAACTCATCACAATTATTTATGTACGTTTTGCATACATTTCAGACGTACATTATACAAAACATTAAAAGATTGATGAAAATAGATGCATATTTAAGAATGAATACATAAATTAAAAATGATGGACAAATGTACGTTGTATAAGCTAATTTATTACTCAATTTAACACTTAAACTTGACTCTGAAGACATAATTCTGATATTTACAGACGTAGATGTATAATACTAATAATGATTTCACATTATTATAGTAAACACCCTTACCATTTTAAGAAAACAAATAACAAATTTGGTGCATCATGTATACTAATTTAGGTACAGTTAAAACTTGACAAATTATTAAAAGGTCAAATGAGCAACATGACTGCGTCGATTGCTAACAATTGGATAAGAGGTAAATTAGATTAACACTTCAAATGACATACTACTGACTTATTTGAAAAAGAATATGTTCTTTTTAACTGACTATTGATAAATAAGGTAATGGAATTTCACATTTTAAATCCAATAATTGAATGGATCTTGTAAATTATGAGGATCAGAACATTATATTAACGCTTGCTTTTTACACTGTGCAATAACTTCACTTTATAATTTTTTTGAAGTTCTGCTTGAAATTATAATCTGGTATTCTACGTAGCCATTCATTTTACTTAGTATTTCCTTGTTAACCATAATAATTAATGTTTTTGATGATTTATGATTATCTTTTATCAATGGAAGGTTAAGTTTTTGGAACTTTTCTTGACACTTTTAATATCTTACGATCAAAAATTTTTCAAGATCTTAAGGAGGCTTGGCACCCATATATAGTACTATATTTGCAATAATTAATAGACCTGTCTATTGTAATCAGATAATAAAAATATATTGTAGTACAAAAGAGGGGTACTTTAGGAGTTAAAATAAAATTATTTTATAAATTTTGCTATGTTGCAGTGTGTACATTTTCTTGTTGTTAAAAAACGCTGATGAAGTACCGTAATCTTTTTTGCTTTTTATTCAAATTTCAATTTGTAACGTTCGTTTTATTCCTTAAACGATCTAAGATAGGGTAACTGTGGAAAATTAAAAAAAATATATGTGTCACGAGTTTGGTGCAATTCTTTATAAAAGCTATTTCATGAAAGTTTTTTCACAATTAGAAAATGTACATACTGCAATATGGCAAAATGTATAAAATAATTTTTCTCCAACTCCTAAAGTACCCCTCTGATATACTACAATATCTATTGATTATTGCATTGTAACAGGCAGCTCTTCTAATTATTACAAATTTAGTGCTATGCATGGGTGCCGAGCCTTTTTAAATTAACAATGACGACCTCAAAAATACAGGCTTTTACCGAAACGAGAATGAAAGGAATCAAACAATATCCTCCATAGATTCTTTCTATCAGAGACTAACTCTTTTTTTGCGCATTTAAGCTATTCAAACTTTTACCTGAGTTTTGGGTCTGCATTTTTTAAATGAATACATAAACAGAGTAAGATCTCTAATTTTGGAGTTTAACGGAAAATTAGAATAGGTTTATTTACAATTGTAGAAATTGTAAAACTAATCTGTGTTTTAGATAAATTCATCAATATGCATAAAAATGGAAGGAGCGTTATAGAACATATATAATGTTGTGCAATAGCATAAATTAAAAAGATTGTTCTAAGTTTAGGTTGTACATTTCCTGAAAATTTAGGTACAAATAGAATGATCAATGGTATACGTAAAAGTCTGTGTCACTTGAAAGAGTAAAAAAAGAGCAAATCACATGAAGAAGCTTAATTGTAAAAAGCGAATAAATAAGTGGTTTTATTCATCATTTGAACTGATTGATAAATTATTTTATCAAGACTATCATCTCAGAGGAGACATTTCTCCTTCTCCTTTTTCGACTACAAGGAATTAAGTTTCTTAAACATATATTCCAACATTATAGATGATAATCTTAGAGATATAATATTTGCCTGGCTGAGAATAAAAATATAATTAAAATTTAATTTTTCCATGCAATAGTTTAATTAGAATATCAAATGTTTCTGAACACTGCAGAAGATCCACTGCTCTTAAAGTTTCAACAAAACAGGCAAATAAGTAAAAGAAAACTGTCGTTTGTATCATGTTTTTCAAAACAATCAAATTGGATGATAATTTTAATTGTAACTAGACGAATCCGCGCACGCTTCGCATGCCTTCACAAAAACCAATACCATATCGAAAAGCCCGTTAATGCTTATCATTTTCGAACCGACCAATTGGATTTTATCTTGGCTTTACTCAAAGTAGTTAATTTAAAAAAAATATGAATAATATGAATGTAAAGTATGTTTTGATTGTAATAAGTTTCCATAAATAAATTATTATTTTGGAAAACTGCTCAGTAATCTTAAATTTGGTACCAGGTCAAATTTTTGTTTGTCTTTTAATTTTTAAGAAAAATATTTTATAATTTTGTTGACAATAGACTCCCCCTTATCCAGCCATATCTTTTCTATTTGTCGATACGTATTTGTATGCTTATCTAATCTTAACTTTACTTTACTAACGTTTGGCGTCTTGTTCAGTAATCCTATTGTATTATATTACATTATTTTAGCATGTCTAATTATTCCTTTCTTGCAACATAGTGCACAAAATCGCATTTTATGATATTTACATTTTTTAAATCTCAGGAGACATACGAAGCAAACTTAACAGGACCGTACTGCATCTAAAAATGGTATTACTAGTAACAACGTTTATCAGATTCAACCACATACGACAAATACATTATTACAACGTGCTTAAACTAATTGTCAACAATAATGTAACAGTTTGTTGTTGAATAGGTCATTTAAATTGCTTTAAAGCTTTAAAACATGTATTTCATATTTTTTGTATATACTAAACAACTATAAATATCTATTCAGTACACGGAAAAATTATTGGCTTTTAAAAAATCTTACAAACAGCACTGCACTTTTCTATCATTTTAAAATTTAATACTTTTTTACCCTTCTTGAAAAAATATCAAATTTTCAAGAAATTATTTGTATGATTTTTATAATCTAATAAACTGCTCGTTTACTCGTATAGCTCGCTTATGTTCACAATATGAAATAGTAAATCTTTGAATTCATATTTTAACTAATAATGTATGGCAACATAATAAAAAAATGAAATATTTATGAAAATACGCTATTAATATTAAACTAAGAAGCAGAATATAATTTTGTATTGTACGAATAATTTATAAAAGTGAGTGTCGCCAAACTATTTTATTGTTTACAAGAACGTACAATCATTGTCGACTCCCAAGTTGACAAATGAAAGTGATCTAATCTAATCTGTAGTAGAATAACTAAAATTTATAATTTAGAAGTACTCAATAAAAAAAAATAATAATTCAACGTGTTTACACCAATCTAGAGAAAGTCAAAATATAAAAAACAAGATCCAGCCTATCCCATCACCAACACGCAGACAGATGGTATGAGAACAATAATACCGTATAAAAAGTACAAGTAGTGCAAAGTTTGGAATATCTCTATAGTAGATCGATTTATGCATCATTGATGTGTTGTCGTTGATTTGTGTGGTCACTGTAAGTACCACACTAAAGAAAAATAAATATACTAATCGCTGCTTTACTAAGTACCATAGATAAGTAAAATTTGGTCATGTAGACTTTTAACAAAATACAATTATCAATTTATTAATTTAAATCAGATTCAAAAGATTATATTTGTGTGTGGTGAATGCGGAATATTGTTTCGTATGATGAAAAAATAATTGACGAATTCACACATAATATTTCTGACATCTAATAAGATAACTTGAAGTATTTATGATATTATTATCGGGGAAGTTCATAAAACATTACACTACAATTACAAATATTTCAATTTAAATATCGTATTTACAATTTTTATACATATTCTGTTGTTATGGATGATTTTTGCAGTTACACTGTATTTTTTTTCGTTATTATAATTTTTCATCATTTTTGCCTGTAATGTGCCATATTTTCACCACACTATTTCATGCGGTGTGGGGGATTTCTCGCTCTGTGCGCTATTTTCATTAAACTCCTTGGATGGTGGTGCCACTCAGTTCGCTCGTGCGCCAGTACGTCTGCATGTGTAATGAATACCGCATGCTCTATCACATGGCGTGCGATACCTGCCAAATAATGCACGAAAGACCGCGTGGTAAAAAACACGGTACGATCTGCGTGCATGCACGAAGAAAAATATCGGGTGCGACTCGTGTAATACAGTTGCTTGCGCACGCGGGTGCCGCTTTATCCCACTATAGTGACACAATGTACTATTATGTTTGTATTCTTCCCTGATAGTTCATTACGTTTTCTAAACAAAGTTGAAGTATTGGTTTGGATCATTCCAAATAAATAACAAATCGTGTGTATGATAAATCCATAGATGATTGATCAATTTTCGAATTTTATGCTACAAGTTTTGAAATCGCAGTTATTGTTAGCAACGCTGATTTCTTCGGTACCATTAGGTCCATTCGTCACAAACGCAAGTGGTGCCGCTGCGTAATACGGAAGCAGCTGGTACTGCGCTGTTGGAAAATAGGCGGGCGGAAAGAGACCCTGTCGCTGGGCCATTTTAAAGCGCGAGGTCAGCTGTTTCTTCCATTTCGTGCGTCGATTTTGAAACCACGTTTTGATCTGCACTTCCGTGAGGTTGAGCTTCTGAGAGAGATCCATGCGTTTGCTTACGCTCAAGTATTTGTCTTTCTGTGGAAAGTATCGGTCCGATTAAATGCGGGTTAATTTTTTACGATCAGAAAAAATATTATGGTAACTAAGTTGCTCGATATATCTCTACTGTTTTAGAGAGAAAAATGTATACATTTAGTTATTATGGGAAATCGATGAAAAGTTGTAGTTTTAAAAGACAGTATGAATTCAAGTTTTTAAGTACAAAAAAAACCGTTACTAGACCAACTAGAAAAAAAAATTCTATTTCAACAAAATAGTCAATTTCACCTTTTTCGTTGAAATTTATTATCCGAGAGTTCAATCTTGAGAACTGTGACTAGATTGGTCATAAGAAAATTATTTAATATTCACAATTATTATTCATTACTCAAGTTATCGAAGTATGTATGTTCCAAGTATTACATTACGTAGCAAAGAAATATGCGGTGAAAAAATTTAAATACTTTATTAGCAAGTTATACTTCATGTATCATTTTTGTCAAATATTAACTTAGTATGACACTATTTAAAATGTTAAATGCTAAACCATTTTGTGTAAGCGAAAACAAACCTTGAATTCCGCTTCGAGCATTTCAAGTTGCTTTGCACTGTAAGCTTGCCTGGGTTTTCTATCGATGCCTGGTTTCCGTGAGCGTCTTCCGCAAGGCTTTGGAGCTGCAACAAAATCGAAAAGACCCGTCGATAATGCTCCTTCATATTTTTCATGGATATTTCACATTTCGAGGGTATTTTCACTAGAAGTAATAATTGAAAATTTCCAGTATCCAATTAGAATGCCATAATTTTTTTTTCCACGCATAAATATAAGAAAAGTTATGTGTATTTGCAAAAAAAACTATTTTAAATTTTAAGTGTTAAAGAGATGCTTTGGTTCTAAGATGAGCAACGAAATCTTAAGGTAGCGCAATTCCAATACAATGAGGCATTAAATCCTAATATCGAGAATTTTTTTCTTAGATTTTGCGACCAACTTACACCTGTCTCTCCGAAAATGTATTTTCAAGCGTTATCCAGCAACCATATAATAAATATTGTTCTTTGATGTACTAATACACTGTTCTCCTCATAATCATGCTAAATGCTTAACGAGAAAAAACGTGCACCGAGTGTGAAAGACGAGATAATTGAAATTCATGCCCCGGGAAAAAAAAAGAAATCAACAAAGACCCAAGTGTCACACTCGAGATTTACTGCGGTGTTAATGAACGAGCCGGCTTTTAAAAATAATGTCGCTCCTAATCGTTTGTCCAACAATCTCACACCGATTCGGCGTGTCCCTTGCTTTCGCCTTCCTGTAACACTCGCTTGTAAAACGTTAGTCAAACCTCCGTGGCTTACAGTACCTCAGTGTTTCACACCTTACTTCACGATCAGGCGTTAAATAGACGACACCGGGCTGAGCACGCGTCCGAATAATGAATTGTCGCGTAGCCGCAAGTTATCCTTTGTTCTGGCCTGCCGTAGAAAACAGTAATTTTTTTTTAACTGTAGGAATTATTTATAGCTACGACCAAGGCCTCAGGATAATAATTTTATTTTTACGGATTATTTATCTTAAATTTTCTAATAATTTTTAATCAATAAAAATACTACCGCTGATTCTCATGCAATTCTTGAGTACAAATATTTCATCAGCCTTAGAATCAATTTTGATTATATTTTATATTGTTATTTCAATAGTCACTGTGGCACTCGAATGTTTTTTGCGTCAGCAACTGTTTTCATAAATCACGATTGTGATTTAAATATTGTTGTATAACAGTAATTTTTCAGATTTTTCATGTTCGTCATCAGATTTATATGTGAATCAGAAGATTCTTTACAAATTAACTTTGTCATTTCCGTTTGTAAAAACTTACAATCGATAGAGCATTTCTTTGTGTATTGATAACATATTGTTTAATGGAATTCATAAATGAAATAGTGTGTAAGGGTTACAATTAAAAATAGAACAATAAAAGAAAGGGTTTCATAAGAAAACATCTGTTATCTCCAGTAGTAATTGATAAATTTTTTTATTATGGTAAAAAAAAGGATTTAAAAAATCTTTTCAAAATTTAATTACTAAGTCTCATTCAGATTTTGTTAAATTAATAAAAAAAAAATTTTCTAATAATTATTCGAAAATTGCTGAGCTGATATTAATTTAAAAAAAAAAATGAAACGGTATTGCTACAAAAAATATAAACATATAAATTTTTTAAATAAATTTTCGTCCAAAAAAATTAACCGTTCCATGTTTGGAAATTGGATGTACGAAATAGAAAAATCAAACTGTACAAACGAAATTTTGTTTTTGAGAAGCTGTGAGGAAAATGAAACAAAAATTTTTAGACCTGAAATATTAATTCGTGAATAAGGTTTTTAAGTATAATATACATGTATGTACACAGATGGAAATGTTTTCTAAACTATGTGCTATGATCTTTATGCACCATAAAACATCTTGTTTTGACATTTTTGACAAAACTTAATTTTTTGCAAGTACGAAGCCTTATACTCAAGGAAGCAATAAATTTATCTAGAAGGATAGTTGTAAAGCTATTTTTGCAGCTATAAACTCAGTCAAAAATCTAATATAGGTAAATTTTCAAGTAAAAAACTGTAGAAGTAGAATAATGACGTTGACGTTGGGTGCATGTTGTCAAACAATCAGCAGCTCATTTAAAATTTCCCACATGAATGATTTTTGTAGACAATTAATTCAAAAGGTATTATTGAGAAGGTTTCATTACGTGGAATCGCGTGTTTGCTTTTCATTTACTGGCACGTTTTTTTTGGGAGTAAAACGACTTCCTTTTTACCGTGGAAGTATTAATAATAATAATAGTACACACTAACGTCAAAAGTATAAAAATCAGAGATAGAAAGTGTAAATTCGCGAAATTACACTTTTCAAAAGTGTCAATTCAATGTTTTCCGATCTTAGGGACCAACAATTTTTTTTTAGTTTATTTGGCTGATTTCAAGCAAAAAATATTCCTGGACTTCCTTTTGCAAAAACCATAGATTTATCGTAGAAAAATGCATGACATCTATTTTTCTTCAGCATGATTTATTTTCATCTCAAACCCTTTGATCATTGTTCTTTTGAGTCATTTTATGACTTAAATAATGAGCACCATTAAATTATGTATTAAAAATTTCAAAAACTTTCTTATTATTAGGTTCTCCATATGGAGTGACATACTTTTTTGAAGCGTTCCAAAGGGGGACTTTTACTTTGTAACACAAGTGACTTATCAAAAGTAGAATTTTTTTAATACAATGAAAGGTCAACATAACCTTCAAAACGTTATTTTCACCTTCTAATGCACTTTTTTATATCCAGCCATAGGGGTACGAAAAATTTAATGTTACCATCTAGTAGAGCGGAACCAAACATAATTTTTACGTATTGTTTCACATTATTTTCAATTAGTAGAACACGCAATTCTAGAATGCCAAAAACACTTATTTTTTACATTTTTGACGATTCTGCAATGACCATTGCTTAAAATAGAGAAACTAATTAATTTGTTCAATTCTACACAAAAAAATAGTAAAAAGATGAGTCACAAATGGAAAAAATAATGCGGGATTCCAACACCTCTGGAACAAATTTCATTTATTCAATCGTGTCACAAATTTTGATGTATCTTTTTCTGTAGAATTCAACAAAACTATTCGATATGATAGGTTATGTTTCCTCCACTAAAAAAATTATGGAATAATACCTATGAATTGTATCTTTTTCCACTCCACAGCATCATACAAATAAAAATACCGCAATTTATTAAAACGGAAAGTACTTTAAAACTAAACATGTATTCGTCAAGGTTATACATATTATAATAAAAAAATAATTTAAAAAAAATGAAGCTTTTCGAACTTTATTCATGAAAAAAAAAAATGTCCAACCTTACATTGGATTTTTCTTTTTTATTACTTTATAACACACACTTTTGATATTAAAAAAACAAACAAACAGCTGACTATACTATTTTTTTAGTAAAAAAAGATTGGGTAACATATTAGGATACTGCGCGGATAGAAATATTTAATTCCCAGCCACTGGGGCATGACAAATCGTATACTGATCACGGCCAAAAGTGAAGAAGCCTCAGATCGTCTGTTTATCATCCTCAGCTTAGCCTTAATTGGCTGACAATACACGGACGAACAGAGACTTTCTTTACTTTTCCGGCCTTGGGTCGTAATATACTATTTATTCTCTATTAAGTGAAATTATTTCAAAAATAAAATTAGACTTTGTTTACCCAAATAATACAAGAAATATCTTTAAAATTATTGAATTTGAAAAACATTCGAACTAATTAGAAAGTATTACTGAAATTGATGCACCTAAAGTTACGTAAATGTACCAAAAACATTATTGAATTATCGTCCATATGTTTCGAGTGTGATTTTTTTTAAATCGTAGTACCTTGAAAATTAAAATACAAGAAAATAGTGTATCACTATTAATTATATCTAGAATTTTTTGTAGATTGATCGATCGATTGGATTATACTTTTTTTATGCGAATAAAAAAATTGTTCCTAAACCTCGATAAAGTATAGAACTATATTTGTATTATGTAACCACTATAAGCGTGAATTATTAAACTTTTTAAGCCCTAAATAATTAAAATCGATTTATGGGTTCCTGAGACATGACTGATTTTACCCAAAAATCTCATTAATTCGTTAATGAATAAGCAACAAAATAACGAAGCAGGATGATTCAAAATTAAAAATCAAACTATTGTAACACACTACGAAATGTCGACGGTTGAGTAAAAGAAAGAGTCAACTCAGATTTTGTGGCACCAGGACTAAACTCCTGTACACCTCCCCATCACGTTGTCCGTAACGTAAGAGAACAGTTAATCGAACCCCGGGAAAAAATCAGCCGAAGCAAACCTCTCGGCAAACGGCGAGACTTAAACAGTCATCCATCCAGGTACAAACCGCGACCAGACGCTGCTTGAATTCGGTGATCGACGAAACTGCAACTCTACCGCTGCGCCACTGTGTCAGTTAGTGGTAACATTGTTTGAAGAAACTTCAGACTAACTAAGTCCCTGCAATATACTCGGAGAAAAACTTTGGACGTATAATAAGGCAACTACAGGGGTCTTATTTCGGCCTTCGATAATCGAAATAGCCTTCAAGATTGACCGTCATCCTACTCGCGCTGGGCAGGGTGAGGGGGCCTTTGTTACATTTTTGTCACTTTTTAGTATACATGTGACAGTCAATCTCGATTAGAATTCCGTGTATCGAAGACCGAAATCAGACCCCAGCCCAATGACTTGAATCATACAGTTCGATGCAGTGCCAAGCTTTAAAATCTCAAGCTTTAGGACTCTTTCATGACAATCTTACGGCTCGCTATTGCGGTTCATAACCCAAGAGAAAGGGAAGCAAGATACTATATACAGCTAAAGGTGGGTTTTAACAGGATGCTGAAAGCAGCTTTTAGCGTTCTGTGTCCTTGGAGTAAATACAGTGAGAATTTTTAATACTTTGACAATATTATAAAAAAGAAATACAACCATACCCCTAAAATTACCTTATTTGTGTTTGAAAAATCATATTACTAACGTAAATTGTTCCAACTTGCTTGAAAATTGAAATTTACTTTGGACAAACAAGCTAACCTTGTAACTGACTAGACGAGATGCTAGAAACTGCGTCCGGACGTTGGAAATCCGATAATGATTAACATTATATTGACGTTAAAATTTTCTTTCAGCATCCCGTCTAAATGTATGTTGTATAAGCTGCCGTCAAAGGCACAATTGTAGTGTTGTGCTTGAGTCAATATGGCGTCCTGTCTTCTTTGTGTCTACAACAATACTGATGGTCACGCGCAGAAAATCTGCGCAAATATTATGCGCAAATTCCAAAATCACGCTATGAGAAACGTGCGGTGTGATGGCGTGATACTACTATGCAGTTGCACAGTGCATGAGCGCACTGGGAAAAACTGCGAATTTTCTGCGTGACAAGAAGTGCGTCAAGTTTGTGACAGTCAGTGTAGTTGGAGACCCGAAGACAGCAAGACACCATCTTGTCTCAAGTGCAACAGTACCTTTGCAACAGGTTGTACAACAGACAAGAGCAGCTTCCAGCTTTAAGATGTAGTTCACATTGTCGGACTTCGAGCGTTCAGAATCAGTTTCTAGCATCGTGTCCAGTAAGTTAAGAGGTTATGTTTGTTCGAAGAAGATTTTAATTTTTCAACAACTAACGTTTGTGTAATGTGTTTTATCTGATTTATTTATGTTATTCATACACAAATAGGGCACTTTTAATCCATGCATGTAAGTTTTTTTTTTAAATTGTTATCGAATTAAAATCTCACGCTATAGTTACGTAATGGATGCTGGTAGCTGGTTTCCGCATCCCGTGAAAATGTACCTTTTGAGTACCTGTGCTTCCGCTTCCCTCACTCTGACTTTCTCGCTCCGTGTATATCTGTATCTATCGTTGGACCGTGAACCTCCAGATTGTCATGAGAGGGTCTAAGGCTTGGGCTCTTTAAACTTGGCACTGTTTCGAGCTGTATGAACACAAACCTTTGTGTTCTCTCAGCCCGAAATTTCTCTCCGTGTAAATAGGTATGGAACACTGGACAATTGTACTTAAGTTTTATTAAATTTATCCTTAACACTATTGAATTATATAGCTTCACAAGAGTCGAGACAAGGTAAGAAATTTTGGTCTTGATTAACATGACAGTAGTATATCAATATGTTTGATTGTATCCATGTTGGTCAAATTTATAGGTATGCTACTGCTGTACCAAAGCCGTGCATATTGCGCACAAGGCAAATATGCGGTATTAAAAAATAGACTACTTTGAGTAAAGCCATGATGAAACAATTCTGATTCGTTGGCTAGATAAGAATAACGTGATGCTACTGGTAGGCACTAAAGATTTTGTCCATACATATGCTGTTGGTTATTAGTAAAGTGTGCGAAGTGTGCGTAGATTTATCTTTCGTTAATTGGTTGAAGTCAATTTCGGTTAAATTCATTGGTGCGAATTTTAAATATACATTTTCAAACATTTTTTTTGTCATTCAAATTTAGACCAAGATTTCAAGACAAGACCAAGTCAAGACAAGACTGCACATGCTATCACCAAGACAGGATATATTTTTTCAAACTTCTTCAAGAGCCGGACAGTATTTTGCTTCCTCATAGAGGAAGCTTTGTATCGGTATACAAAAAATATTTTGTGGAAATACGTTAGAATAACTTATATAGTGTCTAAAGTGAAAAAATACCATTTTTATAAAAAGTCTGTCTGTCTGTCTCTCTCTCTCTCTCTTTCTCTCTCTCTCTCTCTCTCTCTCTCTCTCTCTCTCTCTCTCTCTCTCTCGCTCTCTCTGGGTGTGTGTGTGGAGGGGGGGGGGGGTGCATGTGTAATCAGTCATATTTCAGGAACCCAATGGTAGATTTCAATGATTATGGGCTTAAAATTTTTGTGTTTTTATAACGATATTTATGGACAAATAAAAATTTTTTTTACTTTTTTTAGGGTTGAAAAAATTTAATTTCAATTTCTAAATCATTACATCTTATAGAGCTTTTAATAGCTCTATTTAACATTTTAAGTCATCTTGATAAGTCCTTTTTTTAGTTTTTATTAAAAAAATACTAAGATTTTTGTGAAAAATCACTCATATCCCCAGAGGCGGATTAAGACATAATGCCGCCCCTATGTTATAAGACTTGTGCCACCCACTTATGGAAACGAAATTTTTAGTTTAAAAACACTGCAAAAAATAACAATCCCATATCACGTAGTTATGAAAAGATTTTCATATTTTTAAATCTCAGCGCTCAGACTTATTTGTTGCGTGAATAAAAACTGATGTTAAATACAGTTTATCAAAAACTAAACATTGATTACGGACATAACTTTTTGAAAACTTAGTAATAGTGTGGCGGTCAC
>JAPYYV010007134.1:0-13664 GCA_030522625.1 Copidosoma aretas | reverse complement strand
GGTCTAGTACTTAATGTTAATATTAAGGGCTGAAACTTTCAGGGAATTTTTTTAGAAGTATTTCCAACAAAATTTTACGATGGGACCGAAAAAAAAAAATAATCGAAAAAAAAAAATCACCCTAATATATATATAATCCATGTTATGTAATGCATGTTCAATAGATTTAGTTTTGTCAATTATAAATGTTTTCCGTATTAGGCTTTGCAAAATGTCAATTTGTTAAAATTTAATTAAATATAAAATAAATGTAAGCCGGAAATGATATAAGATTACAAAGTTAATTAAAAATTTAAAGTTTACTGTGGTTATTAGGGCGACATTATTAGAAAGTCTTATTTAAATTGAATAACAAATAGTAATTTCAATTATAAAAAAGAGTCCAAATTTCGGAATTTTTTTGTATACTTTATGACATTCTAATAATGTTACTGTGGGTGCCACAATTTAAATCACCAAAAACCCGATATAGCAGTACATCAATAAAATGTAAATTTTTTAAATACATTTCAATATAAAATTAATCTAAAATAAAAATGATATGCATATCGTATTATTACTATCTCTCATTTCCCTAAGGCTATGGCAGGTATCGCGGGAAGGAGGTGAGGGGGAGAGGACATAATAACAGATTTAACGAAAAATGAGGGAGTAACAATGAAGGGTGGCCAGGGGAGGTGGCAAGGGGGGTGAGGGGGCCTAGATGACGGCAAAATCCTTTCAAGTATATAATATAGGAAGGTATATACAGGGTAAGTCACAATTACTTTAACAGTGGTGATCAGCATGTACATCAATACATCCTGAGTCTAATAGGGCAAACAAAAAAATCTTTGGACAATAAGTTTTTAAATAAGACATATTTCAAGAGAGTTCGTTTTAGACCTGTTTGGAACGCTTTTTCGGTAGTGCAGGCTACCGTACAGCGGCAAAGTCAATAGATAAATAACTGCATGGCAACCTTCTCCACCTCTGAGCGGTCAGACCGATCGGACACGTCGGACCTTTCATGATCGATCTATTAATGAACACGAGTTTTTTGGTCGGACCAGTCTGACTAATCTCGGATTTCGTCTGCTAACCTTAACTATTTATAGGAGCGAGAGCAGAGTCAACTTGATCGGTCCGACAATGAACTCTTGTTCATTAATGGATCCATCATGAGAGGTCGGACGTGTCAGACCGGTCTGACCGCTCAGAGGTGGATAATTGAACATACCTACGAGGTAAATAGGGACAGTTCGAAAAATATGATTAATTTTAGTTTTTCTACTGAAAAAGCGTTTCAAACACGCCTCAAACAAACAGTCTTAAAATAGATCTTATTTAAAAACTAATTATCGAAAAAAAATTTTTTTCGCCCTATTTGACTCAGGATGAATTGCTGTACATGCTGGTCACCGCTGTTAAAGAACTTCTGAATGACCTTGTATATATATATACATAGTATGAGTATATATATTCAGTTACTAGTGGAGCTTCGCCACCTGCCCGCTCAACGCGCCAACACCTTGTGCAAAAGTTTTAATTGAAGACCTTAAGCATTTATCATATTAAAGAAATAATTTTGTAACGAAAATCAAAGAAGTGATTGTGCTTAAGACGACGCTTACGTACATAAAAATAAAATAAAATATCTGTAGACAACTCAATGGTTGTACGTTAAGATAAATTTGTGTTGATGACATATAGGTGTCATATCAATTTTTAATATTTTTGTGAATACAAAGAAAAAATACATTTTTGATTATGTCTACAAAGTCAGTAATAAAGCATACATTTAAATTCAAAAAACTATTAATTGTGAAGAAATTTTTTTTGATGAAGTTAAAGTTAAAGTTAAAGTTCATGTTGATTGTAGATATTTAAGTACAATGAATGCAGTCTGATGATTACACAAATTTCCTAATAAATAAAAAATTTGAAGATTTAGCAGTTACTATAGGATTGATTGAAGATGACTCTAAAAAAAATTATATATTTAAAGAAGCTGGTACGGTTATGTAATCTCACTAATAACGCAAGTTTTTTGCTTGGTCTTTTATTTTCGAAAATATTCAACATGATGAAATTTGGTGCCAATATAAAAATAATTTTACTAAAGCTTTTGTTGATAATCAATAGAATCGTGCTTTTACACATGAATTAAATTTTCTAGTTGAAAGACAGATCTAAGGAATGGTTCAATTTACCCATTCAAACAAATTTAAAAATAGACTAAAATGATAATACTACAGAAATTGCTCTTTGTACATGATTGTTTGATTCTGTGTACAAATAATATCATAAAGATTAAATAAAAATGTTTAACAGCATATGTGAAAGAATTAGTATTACTTTCTGTAGATTTAAATAATATTCAAAGCTCATCTTTTGAATACGAATCAGACAAAAAGTAGTTACAGGAAGTAGATTTAGTTATATGTAGTTGCTAGAACTTCGCATAATTCATGTAGTGCACAGATCTATTTTAAAAAAAAATTGTTTCTCTTAAGTGGAAATTTTTGTCCAAATCTTTTAATTTTAAAAAACAGTTATATGAGCGTGATAACACCAAATAGTATTAAATCCTAATGTCCATAGTCATTTCATAATATTAAGAAATCTAACAATAATATCTTCACAGTGTGTCAATTTGCTACAAATTTTATTTATCCAAATTGTGCAAAGAATAGTACTCAAAAATCTAACGTAATTATAAAAAACAAAAACAAATAAGAGAATTTTTTCAACTTCTTATAGTAAACTGATATGAAGTAGTATGAAACATTGAAAAAAGCAATAGGAGAATTATGTAATGCTATGGAAAATTTAACTAAACCTAACAAAAATAACAGAGACATTTAATGAATTTCATGTTACTTTGTGGGAAGTTAGGCTGCGGAAGATGAGGAGAGGAAGGGGGGCCTATGTGATTTCATCCTATAAAAATAACGTATGAATTCACCGACTTTATCCCAATTTAGCGGGGTGGGGTGGCTAGGAGGGTGGTAGGGGCTTAGTACCTAAATGTGGGGGAGGTGGAGGGGGGGTTAAAAATTTGAAGCCAACAAGAATAACAGAAATTGAATACGCTCTTTGTGGAGGGGGGCTACGGGGCTGTTATAAGGGGGATTAGAAAATAGGGTTGTGAGCGGTAAGGGGGAATTTAGAGGGTAGTGGGGAGTGTAAAAATTGAACACTATAAGAGTCACGGAAAAAGTCAACAAAGTTTTATTCACTTTGGTGGTTGGAGGATTGTAGGGGTTTCGAAGCAGTAGTGGTGGGAGGTTATCGCCAAACCCACCAAATTCCCTATGTACTATAGGATAATAAATATATTCTTGGAGAGAAGAGGAAGCCTTTATTTATGTAATATTCCGCAACAGCAATATAGTGATAAGCAACCTTAGTCAATTCCCTCTAGCGTGCCACATTTAAGACTTTCGCAAGTGTGCTGCGCAGCCAACGCTGATACAGTATCTCTTTTTTTTTGCTATTTACTTACCTGCTATAATATCAGGCTCTCACGAAGCAAGAAAGGAGTCAGTTCTGTGTCTCTTTTGCGTTTTATGACAAAAATTAAAGTCACTTTTCGTTTACAATTTTCTCAGATTGGACTTTCAGCTATTTAATGAAGTGTTGTGAATAAATGTTTAGTTTCCAGCAAATTTTAGAAGTAGGGCTTTAGTATACATGAATGGCAACAATAAACAATAAAATTTACTTAAAACAGAATACCTGGTGCAGTAAAGCATCGTACAATATAAAAGAATATGATGAAGAAATTTTTGAATAGTTGAGTCGAAAATCATTCAAATAAATAAGAAGCTTATATACTTACAGGAGTCTAATGAAATTTCAATAAATTCTAACGTACGATTGAAATAAAATGCTAATTGTCACTCGCCATATCAATCTCACCCTTGCGATTATATACGCGTATCAGTGCAAGTGTTAGACGTGTTCGTATATAGTTAGATCGCTAGCATGCTACACTGACGAGTCCCAGCAAGTGGTTGAGGTCGAAACAAATCCCATCCTTCTTCTCCTATCTTCCAAATTTTTCCTTTCCTACACTATACACTCTTTATTGACGGAGGTGCCATGTTTGAATTTCAACAGAAAGTTTAACTTGCTTAGCATGAAGTTAATGCGTATACATGAGAGGGTGCAATTTAATTGCACACACACATACACGCTTGAAAATAAATCTGTTCGAAAAATCAAGTATGGAAGCCGCTCTATATATATATTAAAAAGCTTATATATTCAAGCCTAAATATGTAAGGGATGATTTTGATTTTATACATACTACAATGTCAATATAGTTTCCGAGTACGTTATCCTTCCAGTTCTTGTCGTTGATCATTCAGGTAAAATAAAATACGAATCCATTAGCAATTTCTCTTCATAATGTATGTTACTTTGGATCAAATAGTTTAATTATTACATAAAAAAAAGACAATTAAGAGAAAGCACACATTACCCTATTATTAGTCCGTTGACTGTTTTTTAATCGAAAGATCCGCTTACTTTGACCCATAGAGCGTTGCAATCGTGGCTTATCTAGATAATAATCACCTGAACTGTCGTTGCATGGACTAAATCGTTCAATTTGACCCATCAATACATCTATCCAACAATAAGCAATGATAATATTGGTTAAAACATATACAAATGATCATGGTTAGTATATTACTTGATTTACTTAATGAATACAGTCTGACGATAGAGACTTATTCTATGTCTTATTTGATTGTAAGTTGGATCAAATCGGGCTTAATATAACATCAGAAGTATTTAATTAACAACAAGGATGCAAAATTCATGACAAAATAATAAGAAAGTGTTCTTTTATGAGAAAGCAGGATTAAACTCTGTAACTTTTACCCAGTAACTTTTTTGCGTGAAGTAAGCTGACACACCCAGAAAAATTGTTAAGTTTCGAGCATGCCTCCAATATTTATATAATTTAATCAGTTTTGGGCTTATATTGTTCACTATAGAATAATGTACAAAAAATTGTATTCATTAGACTTGTGACATTTTCTGATAAATATGTATATTAGGGATATATATAGCGAATTATGAAAATAGGATAGCACAGAATATGTAAAAATGTACTTTTAACGAAATAAGAGGTTTTGCATACTTTTAATGGAGAATATAGGTTTGAAGATGTGAACGTTAGTTTTATTTGTGAATTTATATCAATGCATGCATGAACACAAAAATGTACATCTTACAAGTGTCCGCTGGCCGTATCTTATTTATTCGTTGTCGGGACCAGTAGTGCACTATCGACACAATATCAGTATTTAAAATCAGGTCTAACTTTTTGAGATACATGGAAGATTTGGAAGGAATCGTTTCGCTATCTCAATATTTTCAATAGATTTGAATATTTTTGTCTAGTATATATTTAAAAAAAATCCAGTTCCACTCTTTTGCAGACTGTATAGTAAATTCCTAATATTTTATTAAAGTACGAATCGATTCTACGGACATAAGCTTTGTTGTAACATTTTTTGTTTGGTATAGAACGATAGTATTTACAGTACGATAACACTGGACAACCACAAAAAATTTTAGGGTAACCATAAGTAAATGTACATTCTTGATATATTTTGGTTGTTAAATCAGAATCCAGTGTCTAAAATATTTCATTACATGATAATTTTTATCTTACCTCGAAAAACACTAAAAGTGAACATAAAATTCCATGCACTAAATGAAAAATTATATACAAATAATTTTTTAATCTTCTATCAATGTTTTTAAAAAAAATATCACCTACATTCACATATGACTAATTTTTATAGTGTTGCAACGAATTTCCACTCTTCAAAATCTTAAAAATCCTCAAGAAAAAACCACAATGCATTCAAGAAAATAAAACTTAACATTGAAAAAAAACTTCCTAATAGTTTCGAAAATATTTTTGACTATTGAGTAAAATCTTTAGTGAAAGTTCTTTAATTACGTAGCTATTTTTACCTCACCTCAGAAACTAGTAAAAAAAAGCATAAAATCTGCTAAACACAGGATTTTTAAATAGAAATCGAACTACAAACATATTATGAAAGACGTTCATGTTTCAAAGATTAACAAATCACAACTTTATTTTGAAGTAGAATTCATCGTCTTTCAATGAATTTCTTACCTTAAAAATATTCGAATTCTCTGTGAAAAGGTTAAACGCATGTAAGCATTCAAAATTTGTTAAGTTGTAGAAGTAGTTTTGTTCGTATCTTTGAGTTTTTAATAAAACTTCTAAGTTTAAACTGCTTTATAACGTCATAATTTGTACAAACTTAAAAAGAAAAATTAATACTGGTAAGAATATACATAAAAAAGGTGAACATAGGGTAGGCACCTAGGATAAGATACTGCTCTACAAATTTTTTTAAAAATAAGCATATATTTTTTTGAGTAACAATACCAAAATCAACGTCCAAGTCGCATTTACTGCGTTTTGATGTATTTCTAACATAAAACATACTAAAATTCTTTGTAAAAAGATGAAACGGGAGCTAGAAATAAAAATTTATCGAGAAAAGAGGTCTTAGAAGTAGTCTTTAACTTATATCCGAGTATTGAATAAAAATCCTGCCCTTAAATTTCTTAATTTCGTCACAATCAGAACCCTTTTAAAATAAAAAAACTATACTTATAATCCACATTTGGCAAAAATAGGAATCAAAATTATGAAAGGATAGGGTTCAACAGTTAGAAAGAAAATATGTCTTTATTTTGTACAGTATCTACACATACAATTATTCTTGTTTACTGAAGTAACAAGTTTTCTCACTTTTGAATGATCTTTGGCTGGTATTTCTCTTATGCAGAATGTATGTGTCCCTTTGTATTATCTAATGATAGTTGGCTACTATGTTCTTGTTTTAAATATCTTATTATTTAATCTTAAATCTCTTTTGATTCTATTAAAACCTTTTGCCATTTCTGGAATATATTATAAATGCTTCCGAGGAATGTAGCTGAAAATTCATGTAACATCCTCATTTATAAAAGCTGTACACCAGTTTTTGAGCAATAAGTTTGTACCTTAGGTTCTTACTATTTCCTAAAAAGTCACGGGTGACCTCTTCAGGACTTTTCCGCTTTTTGTTATTTTATTTTTAAAAACTGTATCGATTGATAGAGCTCTTACTTGCGGACCATAAAAAACTTTCGCACAGATTTTGGCTTTTAACAAACAAAAGAATTTAATGAGAATATATTTTAAAGCTTTACTAAAGCTATTTTGCTTTTTTTTACAAACTGTTTGATAAGTCCTAATTTTATATGCGAAGGTAAGATTTTATTCACAAGGAATATAGTATAGATATGGCTCCAGAGATGTCGAAAGCCGGAGCTCAAGCAATTTTTACAATTTTATGAACACGTAGGTAAGGTAAAAATTCAAGCCGACCTCGGGTAGCTATGGTGTTTATAATAATAAGTTGGCGTTTTTGTCATTTTGCGATGAAAAGCTGCCAAGCACATTACGAATAAGTGATAAAAGCATTGTTGATAAATTAATTCATCATTCGCAAAGTAAATTGAAGATATGTTGTAAGTTATATGAAAAATCAACCATCTTTTTTATTTGACACATTCTTACCCTTCATCGTCACAAACAAAGTTATTGTTGTTTCGTCTCTTTTACTATCTTGATTAGTGGAGATGCCAGCACGACCTTTTTTTCAGTTATTCGTGATTATTTCAAAAAGTATCGCTTTTAGAGCAAAATGTTATGCGTGAAAATGTTTTTCAGGTGATGGATTCGCATTGAGATTATGCATTTAAAAAAAAAAATCGTGTTTATTGTTTAAACTAGCACTAAAGAAAAACTAGAAAAAAAATTAAAGTATTGAAAACGATGCTAAAAGTGTTCTAAATTCAATAAAAATCAAGTCTGTTATAGTCTTTAGTGTACTCAACAATATGCGCTTTGTCCTGTAGCGAGATTTCAAAATGGTGTTCTAGTAAAAAATTGTCCAGCCAAAATTTCGATTGTCTGTATACTTTGCCATTCAAAGGATCGTGATCTAGCTTGCTAGAGTCAATACGTACTAAAATCGTATTAATTACGCCATAAATAAAGATTTTTGAACAGATAAACCAAAAAGTTATTTTAATAACGCTCGTTGCTAAGGACCTACATTCTGCTAATTTTTAATTCTAAGATTTAGAATAAAGTGCATTTAAATACGCTGATAATTTCATAAAATCTGACAAAAAAGTTAATTTTCGGACCAAAAGGGTCCAAAATACAATGATTCAACTTTTTCACTCGTAGTGGCTGAAGAAATTAGTTTTTTGTCTCCAGATCTGGCCTAACCTCATCTTCAATGTTGACTTTGTAATAGACAATTTTTTATGTATCGATTTCATCAATTCTTTTGTCATAATTGGAAAAGTATGTTAGCAAAAAGGTGCTTGGAAATTTTCGCTGCGAGCCGCGTGCGCTGACGTGCGACGGCGTGCGGCGCGGCAGTGCGCGAAGCGGTCCGAAGAGCGGAAGACGGCCCGTGAACACTGCTGTCCAAGATTATTAGTAGCATAATTAAATAGTAATGAATAAATGGCTGCATATTATAAGCGCCAAATAGCCTTTTTTTATGTATCGTCAGCGCCAAAGGAAACCTTTCAAAAGCGCCAAAGAGGACGTTTCAAAACTGCCAAATGGAATTTAAATCTCCAAAAGTATATACAAATTCAAAGACGAAGGCTATTCCACACCAAACAAATACATGTAAACAAATTCTATCTTGGACAAAGCTGATATCGCAAAATAATGCCATTAGGATTTGTATCTTATTACCGAGAAAACACTGAAGAAGGGCGGTGGATAAAACTGTTTTTTGGTTTGCCTTATTGCAGCCAGCAGAACTAGAAGATGCTTTGCTCGAATCGATGTCCATCGTTCCCAAAAAGAGCTTAGTAACACAGTTTAGAGATTACGTGGTGAGTGATTATATAGATGAGGAGTGCCAATTTTCGCCTTGTCTTTGAGTAGAATCCCCAACGGACAATCCTCGGACAATCCTCGGACGATCAATAGTGCAGAATTATTACACTGTCATATTAAAGATAATTTTGATACACGTCTAAATATTTATTTGTATGCAGGTGTATTGAAAAGTATTTGAAGTTCTACCTAATCTAAGAAAAAAGATAGACATGATGAAAGTCGTGCTGAATATTTTGTCGACCGCTGTACTGAATTAGATAATAAGCAATTTACAGTATTAGACTATCTCAACAAAATGTGTAAATAGTCTCTACCTGTTTCTATTTTAAATAAATGATCACAGGCATAAAATAACAGCAAAATAATGTTATTGATGTTGACAATATCATGATAATTTGAATACATTTCAAAGCAATGTGTAAGAAAACAGTTCCTGTTAACTATTGTTACAAGTCCTGTATAAATATTACTATTCACAAAAAGTGTACCATTGCCAATATCCACGGTTTGTTTATTTGTTCTACCTTATATTTAATCTGTCTTCATGTTTACATACACTTTTAGAAAGTTTGATTCTATTTGGCGCTTTTGACAGGTCCTCTTTGGCGCTTTTAAAAGCTTTGGTTTATCGCTTTTGGAAACAAAAATTTTGTTTAAGTGCTTTTGAAAGCCTGTGGAATAAATTCACCTGAAAACGTGCACTTAAGTGTGTTTGTGACGACGCAATTTTAGCCAGGGTGCAGGTAATGCAGCACTGAGCCGTTCCGATTACCTCGCACTACCAACACTGGTACCTACCGAAAAACCCGAAGGAACACACACACCATCACACACAACAATAGCTGACGAACCTTTGCGATGCCTCAACTTACTCAAACCCCGGACGAACAAGGACGGGTCTTGGCTTGGTTCGAGGACTGGCAGGGGACATTAAGGCAGACACGCAGAAGGGCTGGAAACCAGATTTCCGGTGAGCAGGGAATAATTGCTCTGCTACTACTTAGCTCCCCTTCTCCCTCTCACGGCTTACTAATCTGCTGCTGCTGCTGCGGTAACTTACCCAGCGCGTATGGCTCGGTGGAGACTCAAAACAGTACTGGCGCGCGGGCCAAGCTCTCGCGCCTTCGATGCTGCTGAGTCCTTGACGCATACGTAGCTATCGGCTCCCTCTCCTATATGGCGCATTCCACACACGCATTCAACGAGGAGTTGATCTAGCCTGGGAGGAGAGGCGGGAGGCGGGGGCTCTTAAGTATTTTCACCTGATGGTGAGAAAGTGACCCCTCACATTTCCCCCCCTCTAGGCAGGACATTTTCCAAATCGTCCTCGCCTACCTTTTACCTTTTTTCTTCTTTCGATCTTACTCGAATAAGAGTGCAACGTTATCCTGTCTCGTACTTCAGTTATAGAGGGCGTACACAGAAGAAGAACAATACCGCGACGTTTATGTAAGAATCCCTTTACTTGACAAAACAACAACAAAAAATGGGGAACAGTCTGGCGAGATTTCTCTCTGCAAAAAATGGCGAACTGTTTCGCAAGATTTCTCTCGGCACTCACACACAAACACAAACACACATACAAAAATCTCGATAACCTGGCGACTAGTCGTCTCCCCGTTAAGCGTGTAGCCTCTAGCTCCCTGAGGAGGAGGTGCGTGGACAAATGGGTTGATGATCCAGGTGACAGTTTTAGGTACTGACTCCTCTTCCGTGATCTCCATAGGCTACTCCTCACGAAATTGGTCGCATTCCTCTTTTTGGGTGTGGCCCCGCTACGGAGGTAGACCTTCAAGTCTCTATGCGAAAGTGCGTAAGATCACCTAGATCAATGAAAAAGGAGAGGGACGCAAAGCTGTTGGCCAGCCCCGGATGTAACGCCTCTTCGTTGAGGTATCCCTCTATGTCGAACTGTTCCTGGGCGACCAAAGTTACTACTTCGGGGGTTTCTCGACCCGATCTAGTGGTGGCCAGTAGAAACGCAGGTGCGTTGGCCTTTCAGCCCTCTCTTCTTCACTGATCTCTGGCGGTCTCAATCTTGACCTGCGAGTCGGTTACGGCCGGACCCGCCAGAACCTCTATTCCTGTAGCTAGGTGAGCTGGAGCGCCGGCACCGACAGGCTCGGCTGGGACGCCAACCTCTTCCTCTTCTGATCTCGACATCCCGACGACTCTTAGAGGCGAAACACAAAGGCAGAACACAAAAAAAAACTTTAACCACCGAATGGCAAACAAGAACAAAAAATAGATACGAGAACTCAATTTATCCGGTGGCCCTTCACCGACCGCCCCCCCCCCCCTAGATGGCACATAGCGCTTAATCTTGGAAATGTGTATCGCTCGCTGATTGTCTCCTTCCGAAACACGTAGACTACTGGCAATTTTATGGCGATTATCTCGTACGGCACTAATTTAGCGGAAAACTTATTAGACGCGTCCGATTGGTGATAAGTACAGCGCAATACCATAATTCTGATTCCAAAGCGAACATCGCGGCGTTCTCGAGTATACTACTTCTCCTACTTAGCACGCGCCTCCTCAACGTTTTCAGCTACAAGGTCTCTAAGCGCATCTAATCGCTTCATACCATGATTTCACGCGTCAAGCGAAATCTTTTCAACTAACAGCTTACCCTCGATCCCCCGGATTAAACTCTTGACCGGTTTCGGATGACAGCCAAATTTTAAAAATGCTGGCGAAATTTTCATCGACGCTTGTGCGGCGGTATTCATGGCGTGTCTAAATTCGGGTACATGAATATCCCAATTACGGTGATCGGCACCAACGAAAATAGCGATAATCGTTTTAAAAGTGCGATTAGTCCTCTCGACGGGGTCGGTCTGAGCGTGATACGGCGGAGTAAATACGTGTCTTACACTGTATTCAGCTAAGGTATCTGCCACCAACCAGTTAGAGAACTCACGGCCATATATTTTTCCCATCTATTTTTCGCAAAGGTTTGACCTCGATCCACTAGGTGAACAGATCTTGGAACACAAAGAGATGTTTATGGTCGCTCTTACTTGGCAGAAGTTCAATTAAATCGACAGCAACTACGACCCACGGTCGCTCCACGATCCGTTTCTCCATCAGCCCTTGCAGGCTCGTTTCCGACACCTTATACATTTGTCATAATTCGCACGATTTCACGAAATTTTTGACGTCATAGTACATACCTTTCCCATAATATTCGCGCGCTTCTCCATCGTAGGTTTTCTCTATGCCTAAATGGCCACTTGACGGGGTACAATGTGCGTAGGCACTAACACGCTCACGATACTCCTCAGGCCCGACATGTCTTTAATTTTTTTCGCGGTGAACGATCGGGTCTGGCATAGGGTCTACTCCAAATCGGTAAAGCTTACCCCTTTTTACGTGCCAATCCTTATACTTTACTGGGTATTCTGATACCTTCTCGAGCCTACAAAGATACCACGCATCCCGTATCTCCTCGAACGCTGTGTCCTTGACTTCTTCCCCCAGCAAACGTGAAAGCGTGTCTGGCACATGATTCATCGCGCCCTTACGATGCACGAACGTAAAAATTCCACTGCGACATTTCTAAAGCCTATCTCGCTAATCGTCCCATCGGATCGTGCAACTCCTTTATCCACTTCAAGGCGCTATAATCGGTAATTACCGTAAATCGGTATTCCTCGAGATACGATCTTAGCTTTTTAAGTGCCCAAGTGACGGCTGGACATTATTTTCCGTAATGCTATAATTTTTCTCAGCAAGCGTCAACACACGACCTATAAAAAAGATAGGATGCTCCCTATCCTCACTCTTCTGGGCTAATACGGCGCCGATCGCGTTGTTCTTCGCATTTGTCTGTACCGTGAAGGGCCGACCAAAATCGGGTCTCGCTAAAAGCGGTGACGCTGTCAACGCTTGCTTCAACTTTTCGAACGACTCCTGTTGTTCTAGTTCCCATTCCCCAACCTGTCGTTCACTCTGGAGCTTCACCAAGGGAATTTTAGTCTCGGAATTGCGATCGATAAGCCGTCTATATCACCCAACCATTCCCGAAAGTCGGCGTAGTTCTTTTATGTCTCGAGATGCCGGATAATTAATCACTGGCTCGACATAAGCCGTATCTAGCCTTCGTCCTACGCTGTCCAAAGTAAACCACAAGTACGGTAATTCTGACATGCAAAATTCACACTTTCGTCGTTTTCTTTCTAATCCAGCGTCCGTAACTCTACGCAACACTAACTCCAAATATTGCAAATGCTTGTCGAAATCGTCCGTCGCTATAATAATATCATCTAAGTAACCGAACACCATGTCTGCCAGTAGTTATTGCGACACTGTGGCCCGTCACGAAAAACCCCCACTACCTGGACTGGTGAGGCTTTACGAATGAGCTACTGTGTCGAAGTGCATCAAGGAGCGGCGATACGACGTTCTCCCCCTCCACAATGAAGGATGGGTAATAAAATGAATCAAAGTGAGAGAGAGGGAGAGAGAGGGAGGATAAAGCGAAAGAGAGAGATTAGAAGAGTGAGAGAATGCTCACTAGACGATACCCAAAGTGTAGCATGCACTGGACCACGCCCAAAGTGTAGCGATTATGTGTGTACGTATAGAGTGTAAGCGGACGGCCCAGTGCTGCCACGAGTGATAGAATTACTGGTCATGGTACCATTACCTTAATATTGAGCTCTGGTACCATGACCAGTAATTCTATCACTCGTGGCAGCAC
>JAPYYV010007133.1:0-38497 GCA_030522625.1 Copidosoma aretas | reverse complement strand
TGATGATGATGATGATGATGATGATGATGATGATGATGATGATGATGATGATGATGATGATGATGATGATGATGATGATGATGATGTTGATGATGATGAAAATGATGATGATGATGACGTCGATAATAATAATGATGATGATGATGATGATGATGATGATGATGATGATGATGATGATGATGATGATGATGATTATGTTGATGTTGATGATGATACTGATGATTATGAGACATCAGTCCATAACGCCATAAGGCACTATCAACTGGGTAGCCAAGTAGCCCGGTGGTTTGCACTTATGGTGAGCAAGGGCCAGCACGTTTAGGCTAGCCAAGTAATCTCGTGCCCCAGGCCGTCACATTTTGACGTCAATCCCTAGTTTCTCGCCATCATCAAAGGCAGAGCCTTCACCGTTATACCTCAATACTAGGTTGAATATCCGTCCAAACTTCTTTCATATAGGGTTATCTAGTCATATACAATGGAAACTACATAGTGAAAACATTTTTTTTATGTCCTAAATCCAATACTCAAAATAATTATTCAGTGCTTTTTTCCTGGCTTTCTTCTCCAAAGCAATAATGCTGTTAATTCTTTTCCAGATCACTGTTATTCTATTTGGTGTAAAGATCTTTAAATTCATATTCATGCAGAGTTTTATTAGCCAAATATTTCTTTTTTTCCTGGCTAATTTGAATCTTTCACAAGTAATCGTGCTAAAGAGCGTTTTTTCTTTTAATCACAGATTAGTAAACTATCACCACATCTCCTGTTGGTTACAAAGAACCAGTACAAGATATTGAATGGCACCTATAGAACAAGAACGTTATTGCCTCACTGTGTGGTAAAAGTCTGGAAACTCCCAGACGGTGAAATTCCCAGAACCCTAACAGAATCAGTACTTGATCTATAGTTGCATCAAACGAAAGTTTGTCTGGTGATGTCGTCTTCTACAGCTCTGAATTTATTACTTAGAGCCAGCCATGATAATCTTGTGATTACATGGAATGCTGGCACTGGAAATGCTCGGGTGAGCATAGCCATCTTGACGGTGTGTACTCAGCTTGCTGGAACTTAGATGTCTTCAGATTAGCTAGTACTTGTAAAGACAGAATAAGAATTATAAAGTCTAGAGCCGGAAATATCTTGGGAGGAGGTATTGCTTAAGAAGTTAGTATTCCTACAATTCATATGTTTTAAAGGTGTTTTTTTGTTATCTATAAACTTTATAAATATATCAAATAATACCAGAATGATATCAAGGTTATTGAGCTAACATACTCGCTGATGTCACAAGAAAAACTGAAAAAAGATCCATGCCCTCAAAAATACTTGTAATTAATAGATGGATAAAAGTTCGTTCTGCATCGAAGATAGTATTAGCAAATGTGATTGATGAAGTTAATACAATAAGAAATGCATTAAGATTCGACCACATAAATTTCAAAAAATTAATTGCAGGTCATAACTATCATTAATGTCTTAGGAGCAAGATGTCTCTGCATTGAACAATAAAAACGAAACTGTTGATAACAGATGAAGAATTTAAAGAGGTATTTAGAAGAATATTTAATTTTGGATGAATGAAACAGGTTTTTTATATTCATCTATGTTGCTTTTCTTGTAGGCTGATCATATAATTTTCTTAACTTGGGTGCTTCTTCCTGTGGCTTATCGAGATTTGAACTTTCTAAACTCCAAACGAAATAATTCAACAATATCAATGAAAAAATTGATAAATTTAATTTTTCTGGTAATCTTATTATTACATATGTAATTTTAAAACATAAAATGTTTCATAGGTCACTCGAGCTCTTACAAATGATGTTTTTCGTTTTAAAAATGCAAACACTCACTCACCCGCGAAGAATTCAGAATAAAGCCTAGCGCGAATCTTGAATCTGAGAAGTAAAAATGTCAGTGTAACATCTTTTGCACAAAAAACTTCAACAACAAGCAATAAGCCTTAAATTTCTTTTAAGCAGTTAAGTATAATGTTATAATATTAAAAAGGTTTTTTTTTAGAAACAAAGAAAAACACTTAGTATATCTGCTTCAACGCCATTAAATTCCATGAAGAATTTATCATAAAATTAATTTGCAATTAAATTAGTTGCTGGTCGTAAACTAGAATTTGTAAAAAAGACGTTATCCGGGAGACAAAATTTTAAGGTCAAAAGCAATCCTTTAAATTTACCGAAAATGAACGCGAATAAAAATAAGGAGTAGTCCTCAGAAATAATCAAAAGCTCTGCAAGAGTTATGAGTCTGCGAAGAAGAGACATTAGTCTCTTGCCTTCGACTAAAAAAAAAATTTAAGGATATATTTACTCTTATTAGCTAGCATTGGCACTTTATTAAAATATTGTATTTAACAATCGAATAAATATGTATTTTTTTTCGAAGCAGTAAATAACAAAATAGTGCTTCAAAAACTCCAAATTATTTGAGCCTACTGCCGGAGATATGTGATTATATTCTTACTTGCTGCACATCAGTATTTTATTTTATTTGATTATTTTGAACTTAGCATTCTTTTAAAAACGCAGAGTATAGTATTGCTGGTTCATGAAAATTTTTGTACGCGCTGTATATTTTGCCTTGAGATAAAATTGATAATAATCATTGATATGCGTTACGTTTAAGCAAGGCATTTTTATCATTGTAAGAAATTAGTACTTACGCCACACAATGGCTCTAGGCTAGGTAAGTTAGATAAGGATGTATTCAATGAGAAACATAATCTTTAACTTTTTATTTTGAAGATATTTTTCTCAGTATAACAAATTAAAAAAATGTTGCGTTACCTACACTATCTTGGAAGTTTAAGTATAGTAATTTTATTCGTTAACACTGCCAAACTGAGGTCTCGAAATTTTATCTGTGATCCAATCGATGTACGAAAATACGTGAGTACAGACGTCTGGCTAAGCGATTCGTTTTTCGGCAGCGCAAGCGTCGACAGCAAACGACACGATACCCACTTGCACGTCGTCCGCAACGAGAGGCCCATCAAAATCATCCTAAAATTAGTTTGAATCGATTACACGAATATGGTAAACATACATTGTTTATGAAATCGGAACAAAAAAAATCATACGAAGCAAGTGCCCTCGCTGGCCTTGTTTCGGGTGCAAATCTGCAAACCGGCGATATTTTTTCTAGCTATCTTTAAGCACTTGTCCTGTCCAATGACGTTTATCTGGGGACCTATGGGCTAAGACAGAATTGGTAAATTAATAAATTACGTTTAAAGAGAAAGCGCTATAGAGTAAAGTAGCTCTGTTACCCTGAAGTCGAAAGAAGCACCTTATATATATCTTCCTATATTATGTAGTTTCGTCGTGTGGGGCGGAAGTGATGGCCCCCCTCGTCCCCCCTCCCCCTGCTCACACACGTTATTTTTAATTTACGTAGAATTCGGCCTAAAAAAAGGTACTAATATGCCGTTTTTGCACATATTCTAATTGTTACCCTAACCCACCTCCCGTTCTTGCCCCCTACGACCCCACACACTTTTTCGAAGAGCCCCCCCACAGAACCCCAAGACCCTCTTCGCCCCTCACAATAAACCGTAAAAATGTGTTATTTGTACCATGTTTTTGAATAGTTAAGCACCCCCCTCCCCCAAAGCCCCCCACATTTTGATCAAAGCCTCCCTCCACGTCCTCCCTCCTTCCTTATTATAGCTATCATATAATACACCGTATTAACCTAATAACTTGAATTTTTGACTAAAAGATTACGCCCATACATCTCAGATGATGGCCGAAGAAATCCGACAGGAATCAATATTGCAATAACACAATTCTCTCACATTGTCGAACACTGCCCAGAAACCCAATTGCAGCGAAAGCTGCTTCTCCCGTTTCTTATGACGATATACTTCTACAAAATTTCTTTATAATTATTGAACACTTTTAGACAAATAAGAATAGATAAGAAAAATTAAATACTTTACAAAATATTTTTTAAATTTCTATTTAAAATAATTTAAATTAGTTAAGGAAAAATTATTAAGTACATATCTATACACTTAGTGTTATTGAATGCAAAATAATATACAAGTAACAAAAGATGCGAAAATTCTGTTCAAAAATTACTTATAAATAAATTCAATCAACTTAATGCAAGTCATTAAGCATTACCCAGAATGCACCAAATAGAGGTAGACCTGCTATGCATTCCATGTGGATGTGTTTTTCAGTGTGTATATGTAAGAACACTTTGTTTAACGAAAAAAATTTTGATATAATAGTAATTTTATTATTTTGTCAAAAAAAATTATCAATATTTGCATTCCATTGAATATTCTGATAAAAAATATCACTTTAAACAATATATTCTATTTCTTTAGAATTTTCTCATTCATTTTGTATAAAAATATTCTTAGGATTCTTAAACCTATAAAGTGCAAAATACAATTGACCGTCAGAAAATAATGGCTTTTTTCAGTACAATTCTAATTTATCAAAACTTTGACCTGGCGACTTATTAATAGTCATTGAAAATGCAAACTGTAAGTAAAACTGTTTTCTTTATAAAATAAAAGGTCATGAGGAGGAAGTGGCAGTGAATAAAGTTATTCTCGGAATAAATACTATGATCCCAATTTTTTTACCAGCTATATTTTCAGCCTCAATGTTATATTTAAAAAATTTTGTTATCTTAAGTCTTGTTTCGTTACATAATCCCTCTGAAATACATAGATTTCGTATCAGCATGACAATGGCATTTATTTTTAAATATCGCGCAATGTACCATCAACGATTTCCAATGCTTTTTCAAGTATCATTGATGCTCCATCCCAAAAAAAAACATCTGCATCGCTTAATTTTGAATTAAAGGATTGTAATTCCAATATGACAGTTTCAACCATACTTAAATCTAAAGGTAATCAAAAAGTCCTGTAAGCTGTCATTCCTTCAGAAAGTAAAAAAGAGGCTATGTCTGTCCGTGCCATCAATAAATTTTTTTTCTGTGCAGAGAAAGTAGTAAATAAATGTTTTTTATAAAAAGGTTTTACCAAATCCTCCTGGACCATCTACAAAAAAAAAATTGTAACAAAAACCTATCATTTTCTGAAAAAAAGCCTGTTAATCTGTGTTCAATTGAACAAAAAAAGTGTAATAAAGTTTTTTATTAATCGTCATAGCATCTTTATTCTGAGAAATATTTGTTATAAATGTTTTAGGTTTAGGTAATCAAAATCTTTACATGACGAATTATCATAATTACAAGATTTTCTTTAGGTGTAATAGAGCTTTGTCATCATTGTTTTCCAGATGATCTGCAGAAAAATACTTTCTACATCGACTCCACATGATATTCCCTTAAACATTTTCTGACATAAGAATCCATGCAAAAAATTTTTGTAATAAAAATAGTAACATAGTTATGCAAGCTTCTTCGGAAGTCTTGTCAATTTGTGAATTCTGATCAATTAAACCCTTGTGTATAGCAGTTTTTTTATAGCTACTATATTTTATACCATTAAATGTTTTTAAATCATGAAAAAATATTTTTCCTTTGACTTTACCAAATATTAGCTTTAAATAGAATCTTTGTTGATCATTTGGTGATAAAATATTATTTCTACCTACAAGAATATATTTTTTTTTCTATATGTACGTTTAATCCAATCTTTGTCTGATTTTTGAATATGTTATATCCTGGAATATTTACATATCTCATAGTTTTCGGGAGTTTATCCTTTTGATTTAATTTAAGCCACGCTGTTAATGGCGTTTTCCAATCAGCACACTGACACAGCACACCACAGCACAACACAGCAGTATTTACATGCCTGATCACAAGTTCAGAATAGAATCGTTCTCATGGCATAAGGCACCAATAACATAGAACGGAAAAAGCAGGCCAAACTTTACAGCGAAACTAAGTCACCAGGCTAAGTCTAGCCTGCAGTGCAATGTGGGGACTATTTAATTATGGAAAAATACAACATAATACTTAATGAGAGCAGCATCAAGCAGCACAGCACACCTAAGCACAGTACAATAGCCCCAGCACGCTCAATTCTGGAAAATAAGACAGAGCGTACAAAGAGAGCAATACATGGATAATTCTTAAAAACTACTTTAGATGTTTTTATGACAAATTGCTACGGCGGACATATTTTGTATAGCAGGCCTGTTTTTAAAAATTATACAAGTGCAATTCTATGTAAAAAGGTAAAGAGGTAGCACTTATGTCAAAGTTTATACAGTTGCGACACTTTCATAGGAAAATTATACGGAATTTTCAGCCGCGCGGCGCTCCAGAGAACATGATGTAAAGTGATCATTAAGTGTATAAACTGTGATTGATACTAATAACAGTGAGGTATAGAGTGCATTCCGCAATCGTCACCAGTATAAGTGATCTAGCAGCGTCGCATGATCGGAAGTATTAGCAGAACTCTGTTGTATCGACGGGTAGATAAAGCAGACTACAGAGAGGGTTTACTGGTGGATGTGTTTCACCAGTAAAAATAAGACGACATTTCGGAGAGCTCTTTTCTCGCGTTCTTCGAAACTTCGCACTATAAGGTATACATACGCACACTTGCAAGCTCTCCTTCTCTTAACGTTTGCCACATCTATGAAAATTCACCTACTGGCGACGATTGCGAAATATACCTATAATAGAAAGTACAGAAAAGAAATGCGGGACAAAATATTGCTATTAAAAATCCCAATCTTGGATACATCATAAAAATGACTTTATATATTTTAAAGACAAGTACCGAAAGCAGGAATAAATCGAATAATGGAAAATAGATAAATATTGATAATAATAGTTATATTACATTGTACCACTCACACTCATTCAAAATGCCATGTGACTAAAAAACTATGCTCAATACCAAACAAATCCTATAATTTAAATAATTTAGTCAGATGAATTGACTACAGTCAAATGCCGTCATAACTGCTCAAAAAAATGTAGTAAAAACTGCCACAGAGATTTTGTTGGTTTGACTGTAAGGGTGCAGTCCCATGGTGCAGGATAGAGCGTGCGGGATACAATTTTCTCCATAAGCCGCCGTATAAAGTCTGTCCTGCAGCGCAATAGGTGTATCCTGCAGCCCTGAATAGGTTTACTATAGTTTGTACATAAAGGATAGACATACATGATAGAAGATATAATAATTTTTTTTCAGTGTACAATAATTCATAGTTGGGATAACCAAGACTTTATACGTGCAATCATTTTTTGAAATTGTCTGAAGTTACCGGGTTGGCGCATAGAGCGCGCAGAGGGTGAAGCCCTACTTATATATAGATATATATATATATATCTTCCTACATTATATACTTGTATGAACAGGAGTTAGTTCCAGCCAACCCCCCACCCCCCGGCGCTACACCCGGCTCCCCCTGGATTTCCACAGCTCTTCCTCAAATTACGTAGTTATTCGTTTATTATTACGTGATTTTTAACCCATTTTTTTTACCCTCTCTGCTACCCCTCAGCCTTCCAAAGCTCCCCCTCCACCCTCCCCCCGAACCTTCTTCCCAGATTACACCCAGCTAAAACCTAACCTTCACCTTTTCATCAATTCTCACTTACCTAACTTGATTATAACTACATTGATAGGATCTTACAATTTGACTTCATGTAGATCAATCACTACTACAGGTTAAAAGATTATAACTATAAAAAAAATTAAAACTGATCCTACATCTCCCCAGTGCTATTAATATAAATTAGGGCAGCTCGAAAAACTTTACCTAATTGCTGGTTAAGTCGAAATTGTACACGGTATATTACATGATGTAAAAAAAATAGGATGTCTTTCAAAGCAGCTATTGTAAGAGCCAATAACAGGTCTGTCATATTTTTCGCAATATTGTATTAATTTTTTCTTGTGAATTATTCAATATTCATGTTCGCAATATTAATTAATTGCCTTACTTATTTTTCAAATATTTATTATGAAAAAAAGCAGGGTAAGCTGATGATTAGTTAAGGTATATATACTAGCACATCTTGTTTTATATGTAATCATATACAATACATGACAATAAGTATAGACAGCTGATTAGAAGAACATAAGTAACTATGTTCTTAGTCGTACGAAGTTCTTTGTTATAATAAGTGATCTATCTCAGCACATGTTGATGCTGATTCAGTGATAATCAGTTAGTTTTAAAATAATAGAAATCCTCTAAGATTGTCATCTTTTAAAAGAATACTAATTATGCGTAAAATTAGAGTACGACAAAGTATAATATAATAGGCGTATGCATTAAAAGCAATAATTATGTGAAAAATTGTTTAGTAGAATTTTATATTGAGAAGATATTAATCATGAACGGTGGTTGAAAATATGAACAGAAAAATGGTGCTGCAAAAGAAAACATGACATATAAAGCATTTAATAATACGTGTATTTGTTTTCAGTACAGCAGAAAGGCTACTATAAGTCATAGATACATAAAGGTATTTACTTTTAGTAGAAAGACCAAAAAGGAATTGTAATGCCTTTTATTTAGATTGTTTTAATCAAGATTTTTATTAATAATAAAAAATTCTCTGAAGTATGAGAAATACTAATCATACAATTTAAATTACTTTATTAATTCCTTAGTTATTTAAAAAAAAACTTGTTGTACTAAGAACTTTTCAAAAAAAGAGATTTTTCTAAAGTTTATTGTTATACTGGTTATATCTTTAATACATTATTCAATAAATAGGATTTTATTTACTATAAGTATTCAAAATAATATGGAAGGTGTACTAATGATTATAATAAAGAACTACTCAAATATAACTAGTTTTAAGTGTGTAATAAATTTTTTAAATCTTGATTTTCAAATTTTTACAATATATCAAGTAGAAAAATGTTGCTTATAATAACAAAATATTAGAATTTATGCAGTAAAAATATTTTAAACTGTGAGGAGTCTGTTGAGCTGAAAAAAAAATTATAGAATCACTAGAGTTTATAAAAGCTTACCAAATAGAATAGTAACAATTGTACAAAATGAGTAAAAAGAGCCAACAAAATGTGATTAGCATAAATGCATTAGATCGACGGAATGATTGTTCCAATATAAGAATAAAGGAAATCTTATATCAATGTGATATTGATGGGATGAAATGTATTCGAAAATCTGCGTATTTTCAGTATGTCCGTTATAGCTTTGATAGTTTTTCTATGAGTGTTTTAAGTAATTAATAATTTTTTAAACAAGAGAAGATTTTGAAAAAAATTGTAAAAAAGTAGTGACTGTCACCATATAACATTTAAGATTAAACTTTAACCTCCGCTAGCCACAAAACAAGTCGACTTAGCGAGAATCCATAAGAAACCTTTTATGAAGAACGTCAAATTTCTTACAAAAACGAGAATGTGTTATTACATTTCGTTAATACACCAATGTTTTTAATAATTCTATAGAATCGAAAGAACTTTTTTTATGTTATTCTTAATTAAAAACTTTGGCCGTCGTGAGAAATGGGTTGATACTAATATTAAAAGCTGAAATTCAGCAGAAATTTTTTATGTTTATTTAGAAACGATTTAGGACCATCGAGAAATAACATTTAAAAATTTTCCAAATTAGGACAACCCTTAAACCCATATACATGTGTATCAACATCAATTATAATTAAAAAAAAAGTCATTATAAGTTTTCAATTAGTAACAACTGTTTGGTATTAGTAAAAGTATTTAATGATATGGACTATATTTATTCAAAAAAATTTTATTTTTAGCAATGAAGAAGGATAGAAACATATCTATTTCAATTTGAATTTCAAGAATTGGAAGTTTAAAAGATGACGTTGATCCGATATTATGCTTTTTAAAAGAAAATTCTCGTTGCACATAGAAAAAACAATAGGTAGGGTGCAATGGGCAAAGTAGTTATTGGCTCAAAAAAGATAGCTGAAATCGAAAGTTAGAATCAAATCTTTATTTTTATAGACTAAATAATAAAATTATATTACATATACATATTGGAGACTTGCCTATGGAACAAAAAGAAAAGATTGCCGACTTAAAATATATAGTTAAGATTGAATGCAAAGACATAATGATATATATGGAAACTAGAGGCGGGAAAGTAGGCATGGATTTGTGAATGACATATGAAAGAAAAAGGTAGAAAAATGATTTAGATTCACAAATATCATATTGGATCAAAATGCAAGCACACCAGGATATACATATCTGAGAAATAAAGGAAGCAATAGAAAGCCTAGAAATTTGCATATAAAAAAGGAAAGAATTTAAATTTTAGCAAGTAATTAAAATTAAAAAGAATAGATAGCCGTGTTTATGCCTGATAAAAAATAAATGGACTTGGGCAAGAAAAATCATACAAAATAGACAAGGAAGTAAAGGTTGTATAAAACAATGTAGAGGAAGAGAGAACGTAGGATTCCATAATAATGCAGCAGAGGAAAATGAACTTGAGAAAATCGAAGATACTTTCACAAAAGAAAGAAACATTTTTGTCAATCATAATATACAAATAAACTGTATGGTAATTGACACGTCTATCATCCGTAAAATGTAATAAAAAGAATGAAACAGAAAGAGTAAGATAGAGTGAAAAAATAAATCTACCAGTAAGTTTAAAAGTTTAAAAGTAATACACTGTAGGCTCTGCAACAAGAAAAAAAAAATTAAAAGCACATATTGCTATGTAAAGAGGAATAAAAAAATAGTAATGATATCAGTCAAAAATATAGGATTAGAAGATAATGGAATAATGTGCAGAAGGAAGATAATTAATGTGAATGTATAAGATATTATTATAGGTGAATAAGGCACTAAAGGGTTGAGATCAAAAGTTCAATGATGTTTTATGAATCATAAATTATATTATGTCCCTGTAATAAAAAAATCTGAAATGTTGTAGTATGTTTAATCAATTCCGTATGATAGACTATTGGAAAAAAAATTAGTAATGATTTAAAAATACATGAATCTTTAGTAGTAATAAGACAAGATATACGAATGTAGAAGTGTATTAATATCTATTTAAGAAATGCAAAAAAAAACATTAAATAAAAAATTAACATTTTCGCATTAAGTTAGAAATTTGAAATTATATCATACTATAAACTTTTATCCATAATCGATCCTAAAATTTTCAAAAATCACGAAAAAAGGGGATTATAACAGTTTTTGTGATGATAATAATTGCGTTATTATTATATACATATACATATGTATCAATATTAACCTTGAATAACAAAAAAAAGCCTCATCAGTCGTATATTAGTAACAATTGTTTGATAAATTATTGAAATTATTGAATGTATTGATTATATTTGTTCAAATTTTTAGCGAATTCTTATAAGATAACTTCGATCATCTATGTTTGTAAGCATGTGTTTAGAAAAATAAATTTTTGTATTTGTTATTTAGACAAATATGGGGTTGGCACGCGGTGCGCGCAAGTGGCAAAGCCCAACCGTCTACATATATATATATATATGCGTACATACATACATACATATATTACTATATAAATAGTGATAAGGACTAAGAATCTTCCGCCTCCCTCACCGCCCCTGACTCACCCCAGCAGCCACCCTCAAATAAATTTGTTTTATTTTTACGCGATTTAAATAATCGTTATTTGTTTGTGCCCCGCTTAACCCGCTCTTGAACCCTTCTTAAAAAACAGAAAATTTTCAGGATCTATCAACTTCCCCTTAAAAACTGAGAAATTTTTCAGGATTTGTCGATCTCCCCCAAAAAACTTAGAAATTTTTACCCATTGCTCACTTTCATAGACTAAGAAGGCCGGAGTCACCCGAAAGACACTATATCGCCGACCACAGCCGAAAACAGATGAATGATTCCGATTACAGACGAACAACCCCACGAAAGCCCTCTAATATCGTCAACGACCGGATGCCGCTGCAATCGATCCTTATCATCCTTTAAAATTTTTTACAATTCCCGCAAAACTAATTTGATAAATAGACAGATGCAGAACAATAAAACGGACCGTCAGTGACAAGAGTTATGAAAAAAAAACGCCAAAACTGTACGCTCTAGCTAAATATGAAATAGATATAAGATACAACTAAAGTACCTACAACCAAATAACCAAATTAATTTGCACGCTTTTAAGGTAAAGGTACGTATTATAGGTCAGTTAGTTGACGACGTTTTAATTATCTATAAGTTAAGTGTTAGAAAAAAACAACAATTACCAATAATTCTTTGGATCCATATGCCGCGCTAGCCTCTGGAGAACAAATTACTACAGCAAAGATGCTGAAAAAGAGTTCGCGAAAAAATTTGAGTAAATGAAAAACCGAGTCATTTTTCTTACATAATATAAGCCTCCTCTTTTAACTCTGTCCACCTGGCCCATAATGTATGTCTATACTATGAGCCACGCCAAAACTTACTTACACACATTACAAAAAAAAATTATGAAAGGTAAATATTATATATTTATAAAATGTTAAAGATAACAAAATTAGTACTTTTGAATAAGAAATATTTTATGACCAAGCATAAATTGATAATTTTTATACAAACAACGATTTAAATTATTTTAAATTTAGGCAAAATTATTAGGATTCATTTGGCTCTATTTTACATCTTTTAACATTGAATTCCTTTTATCTATCGTCAGCAGCTTTTGTGACTTCTTTGGCTTCTTTCATTCCCTTTTATTTCATCCAACAATTTTTTCCTTCCTTCTTGACGCATCTTCTATGTATGTGTTTTTGATTTCTTTTGTTTTTTCTACATTTTCGCTTTAAATACACAAGTCCCAAAACTCATTTGCAGCTGCTACCATCTTAAGCATTCAAAATTATTTAAGTTTTTGTCTTTTTTTTAGGGAAATAATGTGTAGGTAGTAAGAACCAATAAAAGATGCGTCTACGTTTGAGAATTAATGTAAGTAAATGAAAATTTTTGAAAAAAATCGGATACTTTTAAAGTACAAGAAATAGAGAAGAAAAAATAACGCTTGGACTAACCTTCATTATTTTCTTTTTGGTTTTCAATGGGTTTCTGTTTAAGATTTATAATTTTTTTATTGATGTTATCCTTAGAACACAGTTGGAATAAGATTTTTTAGCAGCAAGGTTCCGCCCAAAAAATATGATTAGATGAGGAATAGTAAAGTTCAACTTTTGAGAACTAACATACAAATTTATATTTTATCTTTTAGTACATTTTAAAGTTGATTCTTTATTGATTTTATTTAAATTATTGGTCAAGCTACTCATTTTATACACATTGATATTTGGTTCTTCAAAAAAATCAACATACATTATTTCAACATTATTTGATAAGGTAAAACTGCCACTAGACTCCAAATTCTTTACTGTATCGTCATCAATCACAGGTGTTTGTACCTTCTCTGAATCTTTAATCTTTTTCTAAATTGTCTTACTATAACTAATAATAGAACAAACATTGTGTTATCTTTCTGTCACTTGTGCAGGTGAAATTTCATGTCGATAATAACTACCTCTATGCTGTAAGATTTATTAGTGGAAAAATTGCATGAAAAAATATCTTATACTTTCATTTATGCCAATAAATTAGACATAATTATATTTTAAAAAATTTCTAAGTTTTTAATATTAAGTTAGTCAAAAAAATCGAATTCCAGCTAAAAATCCTGTCATATAAAAAGTTAATCAAGGTGTACCATGAAAATAAATCTGTTCTAATCAAATGTATAGGAAAAATACAATAAACATGAAATAATATTTGTTAAAAAGTGTAAATACGATTGAAATACAATAATAAATTCTTTCGCCAAAAAAAAATTTTGGAATAAAAAAGTGTAAAAATGGGATTAATGTAACCACTGTTGTTTTACTATCTTATGATGTAAATAAGGAGCAAATAGTTCCTTCTGACTGCGAAGAAGCTAATTCTTCATCATCTTTTTCTATGCTCTTCTAACTAACATTTACATTTCCTCTTAGTCTCATCCAATACTCAAACAAACCTTTGAATTTCTTATAACCATTTCATATAACATTTGACTTAGATACTGTAAAATAGTTTTGTAATTGTTGATCAAGAAATTTTTCAAATTATTCCGAAAATCCACTACCTACTTGATAAAGAGCTATTTCTGGTGTTTTTCTGGCTTTCTTTTTCTTTCTTTAACTAAATACATCTTAATCTATAGCATTTTCGTTTAAAGGCCATAATCCAGTAAACTTAAAGCCACTTAAAACAATTGAACCATCATCTCTCGTATTCTTAAGTGCTCCTTTCTTAAATGACATATTATTCTCTGTTTTCCACTTGTTAATATAATTTGACCAACTTGCTTTGAAAGGATCGAAAAAAGACACATCTAACGGTTAAGTTATGTAGGGTAAGAGAGCAAACAACTTTAAAAATTAAATACTGCTATTTCTACATAATCTTATCAGTGGTAAGCATACGATAAATGACCATCCAAGTAAATCACTATTGGGAACATAATCTTATCTGCAATGGACTAACAATAAAATACATTTGTTATGTATTCATCAATTAACACAGTGGTCTGCTAATAACTTTAAGAGTTTTCCAAGGTCCAATAACGTGGACAATTTATTAAGACATTCTCTAGAATAGCACCTTTATATTTGTACATTACCGTAGGAGGAGCACGAGTACCCTTAGCGTTGTACATAAACATAGTCGTGAAGTTTTACTTTCTCGTCAACATCAACTTGCTTATACACTTTCTTTGATCCCACTGTTGTTATGTCTTTTTTAGCATTTGGACACAACTCTACACTTGTCTTATCACAATCAAAGACCTTAGAAGGTTGTAAGGTGAGCATGTATTTATTTTTCAAAAACGATCGATATCCTAGTAATTATTCTGTCAAATGCTCTTTAGTTACCTCTGCCCGTGCCTTGAATAAATTTTGTGCCATTCTTATTGTGATTCTTATGGTTATACGGTTATGTTAGTATGAAAAATCAAGTACGGTGATGTACGATCCTTTGAGAAATTTTAAAATAAATTGCAACTTTAAATTTTTTTCAGTTGCCAATTTCATTGTTCGTGAACTATCCAGCAAATTAAGAAATGTTTATAAATTCTTCTTATACACAATGTAAGCTATGTTTTGAAAAATTTTAAGTGCTAATCAGTGGGTCTAAAGTTGGTACTATAACTATATAGTTGTCTGTTGACCGTGGCTGACCCAATATCAACGTTTCTATTTGCTTGTCATTTACACATGTCTTGCTCATTTACTCCAAAAATTTGTGGACGTGTGGTCCGCGTGATGCTCTATTGATTTATGTAAATTTTGATTTTTTTTATTATTGGCGAATTTCAGAGAAATGAAAAAAAATACAAATACATATTTCAACAAAAAAAGGTTTTTAAGTAAAAAATATAAGCACAATCATAAAAAGCAGGTCAAAATCTGTGAATATTATTTTTATTATTTTTTTAGCTTTTTACCAGTTCGTGCGAGCGAGTTAAACACAGTTTTCTTGAGCAAAAAAAAACGCCGCACGTGTAAGGTAGCCCGATTTCGCTGGACGAGCCCATATACAGATGTCGGGCCAGGTAGGCATGGATTTGGGAATGAAAACAGAAAAAAAAGGGGAAAAATAAATTCAGATTTACAAATATCATGTTGACTTGAAATGCAGACGCACTAGGATATATATGAGTAGTAGAGGCGGGAGGGGTTAGTTATAGGTATAAGAAAAAGGGAATCAACTTACTTTTTGCGCAAAACAAAAATAGACAAGAGCAGATGGCTTTATTTATGACTAATCGAAGAATTAACGGACTTAATCAATAAAAATAACTCGCAACAGTCAAAGAAATTATAGTATACGAGAACGTAGAGGATTAGAAAACGAAAGCGTTAATAAAATTAGCTTCGAAGGAAAATAATCTTATTAATAACCAAGATACTTTTGCAAAGAAAAGAAAGATTTTTGTCAATGAGAAAATACAGAAAAACTATGTGGTAATTGAATTGACAACTCTTTCATCCGTAAAATAAAAAAGAAAAAAAACAGTGAGAGAAAAATGATGTAAAAAAAAACAGATAAAGGTGAGTTTAGAAGTCCATAAGTGATGGACTGTAGGATCTTCAATAAAAAAAAAATACATAATGCACACATTACTATGTAAAGATGAAAAAGAAAAACAAATAAAATAATAATATTAGTCAGAAATATAGAATTAAAAGATAATGGAGGGATATGCAGGCGGAATATGATTCATGTAAAAATTTACGATATTTATGTAGGTAAATAGGGCACGACAGTGAATATTAAATGTATAGCAATATGTAATGCGTTATGAATTATACTAATACGTAAATGAAAAAAGAAATTCGAACACGTTGTTGTATGTTTAATTAATAACATAACTTACTAAATTCAAAATAATATTTGTACTTTTATAAGAGGATATGAATTTTTAATAGTTTGAATTCATGTGAAAATATAAGACATTTATGTAGGTAAATAACGCACAACAGTGAAGAGTAGAAGGTAAAAAATATGTTATGCTTTATTAACTATAATATTATGTATGTGTAAAAAGAAATTTCAGCATGTTCTTATATACTTAGTCAATTACCTAAGTTACTCTATTCAAAATAATATCAGTACTAAGGCGATAAGAATTTGTAATAGTCGTGAACAAAAAAAAAGGATATGAAAAAATATATAAAAATCTATGTAAGAAATAAAAAAGTAGTAAAAAAAAAGCTCGGATTTACAAATTATAAGAAAGAGTTTAAAAATTACATCGCATTTTAAACTTATATCTATAATTGATTCTTGAATGACCAAAAATAACAAACAAAGTCTTATAACTATTTCTGTAGTTGTTATGATTGCTTTAATATTGTATATATATATATACATATAAATCAATATAAGCCTTAAATACCGATTAGAGTCCATATCAGGATTTAATTGTTAACAATTATTTGATGAATTAGTTAACTTATTTCACAAATATTGACTATGTTACCTTCAATTATTAGCGAATTTTTATGAGATTGCTTTGGTTATCTATTTTTCTATGCATATATGTGTATGAAATTTAAGCTTCTGTACTTATTATACAGACATAAAAAATAATTTAAAATATGGGGGTTGGCACGCAGGGCACGCAAGAATGAAGGCCCTACTAGTATACATATATACTAGTAGGGCTTCGACCCCTGCATGCCCCGCGTGCCAACCCTAAATTTTCCGTCCAAAATATAGTCACACCATGTGAACTGTATAATAATGCATGAAATATTTTATTATGAAGATATGTACACATATATTTACTAATTATGGAAATCTATTTATCAATGATTAAAAGTATTTATGAATAAATCTAAGGTGTCATCAATTTTCTGTAATATAATAATTAAATATTTTTAAGAATTCTTGTCTACGTAACGTAGAAATGTTTTTAAAAATTTACTTTAAATAACTCTATTAATCCATATTTTATCTTTTTTTATTTATTTTAATAATGATTATTTTGACCTGTCGATCTTAATAATAGGCATAAAACAGTATTTAAAGAAAGCTAAATGGCCAAATCACTCAAAAATTCGAAGACCCTAGTAACTGCATGGTTTAAATTGATCAATGAAGGTACTTTTGCAAAAACTGTCAAATACGTCAATATTCCTGAATATTATATTTTTGATTGTAAAACGAAAACATAGTGTAGAAGTCAACTTTTATGAAAATATATAGCAACAGGAAGATTAAGCGTTGTATTTCCTTAGTATCATAAGCGTTTCTTTCTCGAATTAATATTAAATAAAGTAAGAGGAGCAATTTTATTTACAGGTTTAAAAATACTCGATGGAGTCATTCATGATTCTCTTAAAGAAATAGCGGCTACTATGGGTTTAATAAAAAATAGACTCAAATATTTATGATATATCCAATGAAGCTTGCAGTGTTATGATGCCATTTTAATTGAGAAACTTTTGTTTTCTGGTTCTTACTTTCTTAGAATATTGACAGAGATACATTAAAAAATTTATATAAAAAATATTTTACAGAAGCTTTTAATTCTGATAATAAAAATTAAGCTCTTTTAGAATTACGCAAGATTTTCAAATTAAAAACGTAAAACTTGTAAAAATTATATATTACCAGAGCCAAGTATAATTTGTACGGAAGATGTAAAGGATTATTTAGAAGAAATGTCCGTATGTATAAAAATGTTTTTTTTTAGTTTATCACATTTAAATAACGATCAAAAATATATTTATATAAAGATATGTGAAGGAAGACATAAAATTCTCTTTATTAGTAGCCCAGGAAGTTCAGGTAAAACATTTCTATATAAAACAATGATGTACTACTTTATTTCTAAAGAAAAAAGTTTTATCAATGGCATGGTTAGGTATAGCATTATTATTACTTCTAAAAGGGATGACAAGCCATAGAACATTTCGATTATTATTGGAATCAATCTACAGAAAATAAAAAACTTATTTTGAGAATTAAAGTCTGATAAAAAAAAAGTTAAGAGAAGTAGATTTTTGTATAATGGGATGAAGCTTCAATGATTCCTAAAAAAAATAAGAAATTCGTGATAGAACTGTCATCGTCTGCGGTTTTATCAAAATTTATTATTATTTTACTTAATAATTTATCATATCGTTCTCATAAATTTCTTAAAGTTTTTTAAATATTCGTGCCAATGTACGGTCGAAATTTTGTCCACCTCGTAGATCATACTACCAGCTGCCAGGTGGCTACCACTCCCCGCGAGTGCAATAGCAATGTCTGGGACTTAAGTAGCCGCGGCCAATGCTCTTCTTGGCTCTCTTGCACTTGCCGAGGCTCGTCTACGCCTGCATCACCTTGACTTAGATCGCAGGCTACTTCCAAAAACACCGTCAGTGGAGATAGCTGACCGTCATCTCGCTCTCTGTTCTCGTCGTCTCGTATTCCGCCTCGCTTTTAACCCAACCCGAAAGTGCTCTTTTGAAAGAACTTTACGTGATTTATGTGACACAAATAAATGGTTCAGTGATATAATTATAGTCTTGGGAGGGGATTTCAATCAAATTATTCCAGTAATTAAAAACAGTTCTAGAAGTCAAGTTGTTAAACAAACAATATAATCATCAGTTCTTTAGCCACTGTTTAAATTCCCAAGTACATGTAAACTTATACTGTTTGTTCCAATATCTTCAGAAATTCTTTGAATTGGTCAATAAATAGCGTAATTTTAACAACACACACTGAGTACACTAATTTTCTAGATAGTAGGATATAAAAACAAATTTCAGGAGATACACATGTTAATTATAGTACTGATAGTGCTTCTTATGAAGGAGTAGATAAAACTGATAAAAATATTAATATAAACTTTCTTGTAGCAATTTTAAATCTTATCGAAGGAGGTCTCCCACCCCATGAGTTAAATTTCAAAGAAGGTGCGATAGTAATGTTGATAAGAAATTACAGTATAATGATGATTTATGTAATGGAACACGCCTAAAAATTACAAAGTTTTTTAAATACAATAAATAAGCAGAAACTATTTCAGGAGAAAAAATTAAATAAAAATTTTTATATTCAGAATAACTTTGAAATTATGAAATACATATTCTCTGCCATTTATTTTATAAAGAAAACAATTCCTATAAGTTCTGGCATTTTTAATAACAATAATTAAATTACAGTGGCTAAGTTTCAAGAAAGTTGGTACATAATTAAAAAATTATTGTTCTCTCATGATTAATTGTACTTACCTTTGTCTCAATGTAAGGATCTCAATAACATAATAATTCAGATGGACTTAGATATTAATGAAAAATTAAAAATATTGTCTGAAAAGAAATATTAGAAATATAATTGATGTACTCCATGTATTTTTAAATCAATAAATTTGAAATTCTTAGAATGATCAAGATCAACTTTATTCAAAGTTCTCTGACTACTTTATTTATTAACATGGTTTTTTTATATTTTTATAAAACTGTATAACTCATCGAATTTATTTTTAACGTATATAATTTTTCAATTTAGAATTAAGTTATAAGAGTATCTTTTACGATGCGACGGCTTCAATTTAATGAGTTCCTTTAAATTGGGAAATTTTTAAATGTTCAAAACAAAAATTTTTCTGTAACATTATAATAAAATATCATTATATTTTGGTTAAACATTATTGTTAATATACAGCTTTTTTTTATCCTATAAATCAGTTGTATTTCATAAAGAAAATACTTGATTTAAAAATATTGCATCAACAAACTTTTTTATGATTTTCACAACCTTACGCAAAAAGTTCTACATATTCAAAAACATAATGCGCTATAGAATTACCTCTTGGGTAGTATGAAATGCTGCTTGATTTGGGAAAGTATGTGGGGGAGACGGTGGAGTAGCGTGATAAATGTAGTGGAGGACAAGTGAAAGAGTGTTTCGGAGCTTAGCAGGGCGTAGGGGAGTATAGGAAAGCGTGGGGGAGCGTAAGGAAGCTGTTCCAAAATAAGTTGGGTTGAAAACCACACAAAAATTAACACATTTTAGTGATTTGTGGGGTAGCTTCGGTAAAGTCGCGGGGTAACATAAGGGGAGCGTGGGGAAGCGTGGGGGAGCGGGATGGAGCGTGGGAAAATATGAGGGAAGAAACTGTCATCGCCACACAATACTACTATAAAATATAGGTGGATGTATATACCTCTAATATATTATTATTTTAATAGAGCTGTCGACACTTCCCCCTACGACCCTCACAGCCATCCGCGACATCCGCTTCCCAATAAAGTAAGGTAAAATTATTCATATTCCTCCTTGATTTTAACCCGACAAAAATGTGTAGAACCCCCAACGCCTCTTATTACCCCCCAAAACCCCTACACGTTACTTATAAACCCCCCTCTTTCCCAAATAAGGTAAAATTCTGTTTATTTTTCTGTAATTTCGATTGATTTAATATTCTTAATCTCCCTCAAATCCCCCCTACTACACCCCCAACAATAACTTAGAATATTTCGTGGAAATGTTATCATTATTCTATCAAAGTTATAACATAATAATTTTTATTCAAATGATTCAAAAAGTTAACTTAGATAACATTATTTACATTTTAAAAAAATTTTTTTCTTGAATAAATATATGTCAGTTGAAAATGAGTAATTTTTTTAACATAACTGCAGTTTTTAAAATATTTTTTCATCATCTCTAGTAATACTATTAAATGAATAAAAAATAGTAATATGGGAACTTGATTTCTTTAATAATTATCACAATGTTAAAAAAATAATAATATGACACGATGACATTTGTTGATCATTGTCATAAATTTATTTTAGTACACACAATATTAAAATTATGGTACATCAATTGTTCAAAAATTACTTTCCAAACAAGATTTTTACTTCATTATTTTATTTTTTTTCAGTATGTATAACAAAACCTTCTTTAGTCTTGCATCTTGATAGCGCAACATATAATTGTTAATGTGAGAAAAGTGTTTTTTTTAAGTACACACCGACCCTGTCGAATGTTTGACCTTGTCATTTATTTATTGTCGTTGCAAAAGTTACAACTAAGTGACACTGCTTTCTTAATAAAATGAATTATAACGTAAGTGTATTTCCAGTATTTATATTAATTTTTTGTATGATAACTCATTGACCAATTTTTTGACAAGTTATTATGTGTGCTTCAATATTATATTCTAACACTTTTGTTATTTTTGATCTTGTACTATTACATAAACCATCAGATATACACAGATTCCTTATTAACACAACAATTGCTTCAATTTTTTAAATAAGTTCATGAGGTGGTAGACCCTCACGAATACCATTTATTTCCATCGAAAAATAAATATAAATAATATCGTCAGATATGCCAAGACCTTTAAAAGTTGCATGTAGAATACTATAGTATTTCATCACGTTTTCTTTCATTTGATGCAAAATTTTATAATGTAAGAAATATGTGTATTCATTGTGAGAAGTAAGTATAATACTTTCCATTAGAAAATTGTCTACTGACTTAAAGATTTTTAATATACATCTTTTGTTTTCTAAATTCCAGGCATTTTAAATGTTTAAATCTTTCCTTAACTCATATCAAGTAACAATTTTAAAAAGTTTTCTTCGATAGAACGCCGATTTTTCCATAGTGTTCCTTGTTTTATTTTTTAAATGGTGCAAATAAGAAATTTCTTAAGATTTTTAAAATCTATATTTTATATTATATTATCAATGTCCCCCGAAAATGATAAGGTTAATTTTAAAAGACTTAAAGTATTACCAAAATATCGGTTGAATTGGAATTTTTCAAGAATCATTATTACATAAGTATTAAACATTTTTACAAAACTTTTTATTTCGATTGTAGTTACGGAACAACCTCTTTGAAATATCATAGTAATAAAAATAAAAAAGTAAAAATAAAAAAATGGGAAAATTTTCCATGACCTTATCCATGATACATATCAAATGTAACGGGCTAGCGCGCGTAGCGCGCTGGGGGCGGAGTCCCACTAGTACATATATATAAAGCACCTTTTTGCCGTAATTCTTATAAAAGTTTTTTTTTGAGCCGGGCCGGAATAATATACGGAAAAATCAATGAGCACTCCGTCAGAGTACACTATGCTGGAAGACCTATTTCTGACTAAAAGCAGATCCGACATTAGGATATAAGATTTTGAGGCTCTGGGTTAGCATTACAAAAACCCTCTTCTCTACTCCCCAAAATTTGTCACTCAAGACTTTAAGGAGTTAACAAAATTTGACCTAACAACGATGATTCTTAAGAACATTTTCAATGTCTTAAGTTTACATATACTCCAACTATATTAAAACATCAGAAAAGTGATAAGAATTAAAATTTGTTCCAGTATTAGAACTATCTTGTAAGTACAGTATTATTATTTTTCGCTGACATTTTATGAGTAATAGTTATATTATTATATGTTTTTATGCAATAAATAGTCATAAGGTTCTGAAAGGATATTTCGAGCTCTAAACTATTTTAAAAACCACTCGTATGGATCAATTACTAAATACGCATTTAATCTGATTTCAGTGAAGCACACTGGTACTATTGAATATTATAAATGGCGAGGGTGTTAGAAGGGATAAAAGGTAATCGTTTTTAATCAACTTAGGTAAACTGAATCAATCATTATAGCTGATACATTATTATTTATTAGGTTCAGATTGTTAGTTTATTTATTATCTATTATCAATTTATTAGTTTTCAGACTGTTTTTTATAGTTGCTATCATTTGATCTATCTTATAATGAAAGTTGAATAATATTGTAAATTTATCATGAAACAAAATCTACTGAAATTGATGTACATGTATCCAAATATTAACTATTGATCATCTCATAAAATTGACTTATTCTGATATTCAGGATAGATTGTAGATAACATATACTGAGCAATTAGTGTACAAAATAAACCATGAATCGTATTAATGAAAAATGACTTATAAAGTTTCACGTCCATCACATGTACTTTTTTTTGTAATTCTTACTTTTAATGCAATTAACATGAACAAATCTTCCGCAGCTGTCACAGGATTTGCATTTTCATCTATCCGTATCATTCCAACAAAACTAAGGAATCAGTTTCACATCATTTGATTCTTTAAGCAGTTTTTTACAAATTAACATTCGATCTAAGTCTTCATTATAACTACCTAAATTTCTGAATGCAATTTTTTAAAACTGATATAATAGTTTATGTAGTGGATTTCGTATAGATCATAATTATAACCATCTGTCTGAATAGATTTTTCTGAAATAATGTTTACACAAAAACTTAATCTTCATTGTTTTAACGCAAAAATGTTATTTACATAGATCTGTTCACGTTGTTTTAATCCCTCCTCAACAGTTTATTTATTCTTAACATTTTTGGAAGCAATTTTTCGTAAGTTCTCTTTTTAGGATCAATAATGAAATAAATTAGATCATCAACATCGAATCGCAGTAGCCGCCAGTGAGCCACGTACAAGTAAGGTGTAATTATGATTACACTCGATGAAAATACACTTGTAAACGTATATCATTCACGTGACGGAGGCTGCGGCCATTCAACTCTTAATAACAAATTCAAATGATATGTCTCGATATATAAACAAGCATTTCTTTTCTTTCAGTGATAAATCACTAACATAACATCTATAAAAGTATTCTCCAGATAACTTATACACTCTGAGCTATTAGGATCAGAATGTTTGCCTACAGTATTTTATAAATCTCATTTTTTTCATTTTTGTCTACAAAATAGAATTTCTTTAAATGGTGTTCATTAGAAGATATGTATACGTCAGGAAAAACATCTGTTGGCTATCACTACTATAATCATCGTAAAATTTATATTGTTTATTCAAATTTAAAGTATGGCTTTCAAATGCCTTTTGGATATCTTTATCATTTTCCTCATAACCATCTAATTTATTTTAACTATTTCATATATAGAACGCGGCTTCTATACTCGATTTACGAACAGAATTACTTTTTATGCGTGTGTGTCGCATTTACTCCATACCGAGCAAGTTCAACACTCCCCGTTGAAATTCATACTCGGCGCCTCTAATACAGAGCGCAGAGTGTAGGAAAGAAAAAATTTGGTAGATAGGAAAAAAAGGAGAGGAATCGTTTCGTCCACGATTGCTAGCTAGGACTCATCAGTATAGCTCACTAGCGATCTTGCTGTATACGAACACGTCTAATACTTGCACTGATACGCGTACTAACCGCGAAGGCGAGATTAATATAGCGTGTGAAATTTAGCATTATATTTCAATCGTATACCAGAAATATAATGCCAAATTTCACACGCTATATTAATCTCGCCTTCGCGGTTAGTACGCGTATCAGTGCAAGTATTAGACGTAACTTGCTCGGTATGGAGTAAATGCGTATGCATGTGTGGGTGCAATTTAATTGCACACACACACGCATAAAAAAATAATTCTGTTCGTAAATCGAGTATGGAAGCCGCGTTCTATATATGAAATATTTAATAATCGAACAAGTTGAGTACGGGAGTTTTAGAATATTTTAACTATTGTCTATATTTAAATAAATATTCTTTAATACTGTTGTACTTTTGGAAGTTTGGTTAGTAAATGGATCTACTCATGTATTGTTATTATTGTGGTCCTGGTCATCAATTAGATTCTCTGATTCTCCGAGCATAGTAATTTGGTCTATTCTCATTTTTGTACACATATCGTGGAAGTCTTATCCTATCTTTCTTCTTTGTCTTTCTGTAAAAGTCTTCTTCTGCTTGACATTTACTTAAGTATTTTTTATTAAGCTCTTCTTCATGGTAAAATCTAGCATGATTATTAGCTCTCTTATTTTTGTAATTATCCTTTGTATCAAATATATAGTTCCTCAACATTTCCTTCGTAGGTTAAAAATTATTAGGATCTCCACACTTTCATATGTATTCCAAAGATTGTAGCAAAGCCCGTAGTACTTCAAAACTAGTCGAACATTTTTGTAAACTCGTAAGGTAATTTTTCATACTTCATGTAAGTTCCGGTGTAGCCTTGGAGTCGGGAACCGTCATGGCCGTTATAGCGAATTTTGATAAGTTTTTAAATAAATACTGGCCAGTCTTATCAACAAATTTACTAATTTCTTTCGAGGAAGAGGCAAGATCTTTTATCTTTAGTAGTACTGTATGAATAAGATAAATAGACAAGCGTTCCGATTCAATATTTAGTGTATCCATTTTATCTAACTCACCATTATTAACCGAACCAAGCAAGTAAATCAACAATAAATATACCTCTTGGTAGTCTTCATGACACTTAAAGCTTAAGGCATTCTCTTGGTGCAAGCACCTCATAAATATCAGAAAACAATCATGAAAATCGTAGCTTTCTTTAATTTGTTCATAGATTGTAATGATGATGCCTAGAATCTTCTCTTAACTGTATAATTTTATCTTTATCAGTGCCTTTAGAAGCATAACTTATAACAGTTTTACAGAATTTAATACTTTTTAATGGTTTCCAGTGAGATCTTTTTAGTGGATTAATGTCAATAATTTAAGCATCATGTATGTACTTTTCATCCATGTACCTTTTTATGAAACATAAATATTGTTTCCTCACGTAATTATTAGATTAATTGATTATCGGTTTTTATTCTGAAAGAATATATTATAGTTTTGTAGACAAATATACATTTCAATCATAATGGCATGATATACATTATTCACTTCATCATTACACTAATGAACAATAGACGCTTAAACTTTCATCTTTGGTTTATGATTAAATTAAGTCTTAAAAAAAGTTGATTGGCGCTACGTCTGCCGTATACACGTAACATTGATCAAAATAGATAAGCTAACTAACATCTATATTTTTACTGCTTGCCTTACGTTTACGTCACTTTTTATTCGGAAAATTACCCGCAATATTTTTTTCTTTGAAATAGATGGAATATTATTATATACCAATTGACTAATTACACTGAAAACTTGAGATAAAACTTTTAATGAACCTTTTCTAATCAGATCTTGAAGGTGATTATGACATTTTTCAATTCTCATACCATGTATATTTCTTTAAGATAAGTGAATACTAAATTATTGCTGCTAATAATGGAATTACATGAATCTGAGCAAAATAAAATTATTTGTGTTACTGTCACATTCTTATTAATAAAAGGAGATAATATTAAATCACACTTAGGGATTGCGTTGGATTTTTGATATTTATCACCTGCATGTACTCGAATCAAATCATATATGATGTCTTTTAGTGGACATGCATCATCGTCATAATACCAAACAACTACTTAAAGAGATAAAGTTGTTGTTGCATAAGTACTTCCATTTACTTAAAGATTATATTTTGTTTTTCTTATAATGTTCGTCAACATGTCTTAACATGATGAAGCAAATACGTTTTTGATAATTTTTGGCATTTTATTTATATCCAACTTACTCCTATTAAGAAAACTGAATCAGAAGTTATACTTTTAAAAATTGGTTAAAGAGTTTTAATAAGATGAAACGATAAATTTTTATGAATCCAGAGGGCAGTAGTTTTGAATTTACAATAAAATTTTTCGAAGTCAAACTTCTCTGAATCGGCATCATTCATGATTCTGGTATATTTTAATTTGTTTGAAATATAAGTCCCTGATTTATCATGATTTTTTACTGCGCAAAATTTTGCCGATTTAGGATTACCACTACATACAGTGTATATGAATGAAGTGTCTGTTCATCCACGTGCTTTGCCATTATAAGCATTCTTATATTCAGGATCGTACTTACAAGCCGATATTTTTGAATATTTGCTTGTTAAGTCTGTGGAAGTATTGAGATTTTTTTTATTTTTCTCTGTAATTTGATCATCAGACTTGCTTCTATCACTGCATCCGACAACATCTTTAATTATTTCTAAAACATCTTTACTTAATGTTTCAACATTAACATCATGGTGAACACAACCTATGGAGTTTATGACAATAACTAAAGTATCATCATTCTTAGTTTGTGCACCATCATAATTATTAGATCTGATGTTTATGATATTAGATAGTTGAGTATTATCTTTTGAACATTTTTCTGCTGCATCTTTACTTAAATTTATTATATGTTTATTAGTTTCTCCGTAGAACTGTTACTTAAATACTTATTATTAGTATTATCGTCAATACAATCCGTAGAATGTACAACATAAGGATTACTATAATTATGATCAGCTTGCACGTTATGTAAGATAGTTAAGCTTTTAGAGAGTATAGTTACATTTTTTACTTTTCCCTTGAGAGCTATCAAGTAAGTTTCGCTTTTCGTGCGGGCCGTAAGAATATCTGAGCGATTATTAAAAGAATAATCATTAAATTTACAGAGGACTCTTTCGTATGTGCCTTCTTTGGTCCAGATTTTGAAAAGAGGACTTTGCATCTAAGGATTAGCGGATAATCATTTAATTAAGGAATCTCGTATGTTTGAAAAGGCGCTAAATTTTCATGATTAATCAAGCTGCTTGATGACATTTGACAACAAATACATTACCTAATACGAAATAAGGTTAATGAGTATGTTTCAAAAAGAAAATTCTATAAAAATTGCAATGCAACCCAAGTGTATACTGTCAATGATCCTAAAAGTGATTAAAGAATTTACAATTACCTATTTCTTATTCTATTCTAATTTTTCCAAGATTATTTTCTTCTTCAAACCATCACTGACAAATTTACCAACTAGAATTTTTAAAACGATAATTATATCAAAACAATTTGTCTGATTGCCTATTTCAACAATTAGAAACTAATAAATATATTAATATTAAGATATTTGGTTTTTAATACAACAAGTATTCGTATTTCATATGATATAATCTGTTTGTTGTCAAATCTTAGCAGGTAACTTTATTCATTTATACAAATTAAGACCTTTTTTACTCAATTAGTCTTCTTAATCAAAGCTACTACTTAATGCTGATGCAAACAATTAAATAGATGTGGCAGCCTTACGGTGGAGCTGAAAATGTTTATTGCAGACTTTATTTAGCGCTGAGAGAAACTTAAACTGCCACCCGGCGCTATTTGGCAGCCAGCACTATTTGCTGCCTTAGGACGACGGCAGTAATACATACCTAATAAATGAAAAATGCTTAACGCCTGAATAATTGTAATGATACAATAAGTTATTGTAACCTTTGTATACATGCAGCTTACAATACAACTAATTGTAGCTTCGTTTATTTATACTTGGTGGCCGTTACCCCGAGTCACCGATCGTACTCGTTAAATGTCATTAACTAGATAAATGGAACCTTGAATCGTGTCCCTATTATTTTATTAAATAAATAATATATAATTATATTATATAAATAATATAATAAAAAGTATAGAAAGTAGATATTTTTTACTATCCCTAACGTTAGGTACCAGACTAAGGCTGTATTATTTTACATTGGCGATAGAAAAACGCAGTAGACTTTCTCTCTACATGTCAATAAGGACTTTTTTTGCTAGTCCAGGAATATTTACTAAAATTCAAGACAATGACGTGTTTAAACACTAGAAAGCCGTGTCTACTCCCTGATGAAATGTCGAATAGTAGATTTCATTAATTAAAGCTCGTAATCTACTCGATTGTGCATACTTTGAAGTGTGGAAACTATAATTAAAACAGCACGGCGTACGTTTTATACCAACGCACACAACTGGTAAAGCATGCGGTATTTTTTTTTATATCTCACTTTTATGATCATACATAATGATTATATAATATTATAATCAGTGTGCATCAAGTGTAGTATTCTGTAATATCGCCTAAAATTTAGGAGGGTGCGCATTTCACTCTCGAACTTTAATAACTTGTCAACTTTCGTGCTACTTTTGGCGGTGTAAGTACTAGTCGGGGAGCTCGCGACAGATTTAGGCGACTCATTTTAGTATTTACAGGGACTGTTTTTTCGATATTATAGACTTTTCCGATAAAAACATCACTAGTCTTGCTAGCTTTTGACAGGACAATACAGTAGCAGCAAAAAAAATTGTTCAAGCTGAGTTTGACCTCCAAGACTATGGGGAAATGATAAATTACATAATGAAACATCAAATAATACCAGTCTTGCTACTCGCCGATAGGGCAAAGTTAGTCTTAAATATGAAACGCCATTATTACAGAAGGGCATACAAGTGATCCATCTAATCACCCACGCAACTTTTTTATAGAGCAGTGTCTATAATATATTGTTAGAAAAGTGCAGTATTGGTCCTCTCCAGCGCGGCAAACGCAGTCTGCAGGCAGCCGAGCGTACCTCCGGCAAGCTCTTTTTTCTTCCCAAAACTAATCTTATTGCGAGTCAAAATAATATTGTCGCATTTTCTGATTTAAGAACTATGATACCCTTGCAAGTTTACAATAATCATACTAGACGAATGCCGCCTACAATGTTTATTAGGTTCGCGCTAATCAAGTTCACATCATAGCTCTTGGCCTATTATTATAACAGCATGTCAAATTATATTCATATATTTATATTTAAATAATTTTATGTTATTGGTAAACCCTTTCATAAGTCTTGAACTAGGTCAATTTAGTATCCTTGATTCTACTGTATATAATATTCATACAAAATTTGGATGCCACGTGTATATCTTTTAGAATTTAGTATATGTTAATGAAGCTCGTCTGGTCGTGTGTTCGAGAAACAACACTTCCAACGACAATACGGATATTTTTTAGATCAATTGTTTTGAATTTAATGGATAACTTCCATCCTCCTTGTTAATCCAAGCAAAGACAATTTGCACTACATACTGTATATGGGCGCGTCCACCGAGATCGGACCACCTTGTACGCGCGACGCAATTTTGGCCCGAGCAGGCTGTGCTTAACTCATTCGTACGGGCTGGGAAAAATCTGAAAAAATAATAAAAAAATCCACATTGATAGATTTTGACCTGCTCTTCATAATGGTGCTATTACTTTTTGCTTAAAAATCTTTTTTCGTGGTGAAAAATTACTTCGAAGTTCATGACGTTTCTTTGAAAATTACAACGGTTTTAAAGAATAGAATCTACACTAATCAAAAAAGCAGCACTCATACAACACCTTTATTAATTTTTATAGCGGGAGAGCCAAAAATGCGTAAATGACAAGCAAATAAACACGTTGGCAATGGATCAGCCAGGCTTGACAGACAACTATACAGTTATTGTACAAACGGTAGACTCACTGATAACTACGAAGCGCCACACAGCGGCCCGAGCGGTAAACGCATGCGCCATGCAGCTGACCGTGTACCAACGTCCTTATTTCATTGTCATTTACGCATTTCTTGCTCTCTTACTCTAAAAATTTGTAGAGGTGTTGTCCAAGTGATGCTCTTTTGATAGAAGTAAATTTTATTTTTCAAAACTGTTTCAAATTTCAGAGAAATCTTATAAACTTCTAACACATTTTTCTCTGCAAAAAAAAAATTTTGAGAAAAAATAGATAGCACCATTAGAAAAAACAGGTCAAATCTATCGATTTGCAATTTTTTATTTTTTTTTCAGTTTTTTTCCCAGCCTGTACGAGCGAGCTGAACACATCGTGCTCGGGCGAAAATTTCGTTGCGTGCACAAGGTGGTCCGATCTCGGTGGACGCGCCCATATATGGGAAGTCTCTGAAGGCCCCCATACTTACAATTGCCATAAAAAAAATCCTGGAGCAGTATGAATAAAACGAGATTGAGAATAACTACGTCATCAGATAGTTTAAAGGTGTACAAATGCCAGAAACAGTGCATAAGATCATAGTAGAAGGCTGTGCACTCCACAAGGTATAATAATAATTAATAATAACTTTAATCATTTGTGTATTTATTAAAGCTTACGTTTAGAATTATTTTTCAGATGATACCGTTAGTAATGTAGAAACAGTTCCAATGGGTGATGATGGTGATGAACATGTTGATAGTGATAATGATGATGAATGAGGTTATGATGATTATTATGGTGAAGGTGCTACAAGTGACGACAGCAATTCTAAAATGTCAGATACTGATAGTGTTTTTGGAGATAATAATGATGATAATAATCCTGCTGAATGATTACTTGTAATTTACAGGATTTCAGAATAAATAATAAATTATTGTTCAGGATAACGTTAATTTGTTTCTCATAATTAGGAATTCTTTTCGTTTCATCTTACATTGACTGTAATATAAAGCATCATAGTTATTTCCCAGCAAGCCGTAATAAGCATCGACGAGCAACGCAACTTTGATCGCCTTGAGGACGGCGTTTCTACAGCCTGATTATTATAAATTTATAAAGGCACCATAGTTCATATATCAGAGTATGTGACAATATATTATTGAAGCGTAATAAAAAAATTTTATGGCAGAGAAAAGTAGATCGACCGCGCGTGGCTCTGAACTGCAGGTGCTGGACGGGGTACGTTTGACTGCCTGCAAGACTGCGTTTTGCATTTTTGAACTTTTTTTACAATACATTATACACACTGCTACAGGAAAAAGTTTAGCGGGTAGTAGAATTGGTCACTTTTACTACGCTGCGTTCTATGTTTGTGACGAACATTGCCCTATCTGCGGGTAGCAAGACTGGTAATATTTGATAATTCATGATGTAATTCAGCATTTCACCAAGTATAAGCCGTCATAAATTCGACCCTAAATTTTTTTTATTTTTTAGCTTTCAGTGTGGCCGCTTGGATAGAGTGCAAGACTATACATTTGGGGTCACATAAAGCAAACCACACCAAATAAAAAAAAAACAATCCATACTTAAATTGGCCCAAAACTTCTTTCGCAACCTCCCTGACTATATGACGATGAAGCCTACACTTGTGCGCTTTATAGAGGCTTACTATAATAGACGAGGAGCTGGGGTTTTTTTAGAGCAGTTTAATCCAGAATGAGATAAAATAGAGCTCTTATTAAAGGTCTCGATACCCATAGTAAGCTATTAGACTTTCTATAAAAAGCTTGCTTTGCCACGTAATTTTTAATTGCAAAACAACTTTCAAGACTCCTTTTTCCCAGTTATTCGTCAATATCTCATAGACAATAGGTTTAAGCGAAAATATTTTGAACATAAGTTATTCAGGGGATGATTTAACGTAGGAAATACGCATTTTATATTGTATAAGCCATATTTTTTCGGCCAAAAACAAGTGCTAAAGTTAAAATACGCAAAAAACAAAAATTATCAAAAACCGTGTAAAAAAAACTCTTTTTCTCTATGAAATTCGAATATTTTATAGATATTTGCATTATCGACAAAATGCACCCAGCTGCGTTGCCCATGAACAATATGGTGACCTATAGAAAAATATAATATAAATTTTGAATAATTTTCATCAAGTATTTTTTTTTAGCTAAAGCTAAAATAGTAAGCAGCACGGCCGCTACAGGTACACAAGTAACAGTACCCTATCTCGGCTCTTAATAGTCCTACGATAGAATTCTTTTTTATCTATGTAAAATAAGCGCAATCAAATGCACGTCATTGCATATCTCTTAGTTGCAAAATTGCGAAGTTAAGAGACACATAAAAAAGGGTTTTTTTTCAACCCTTTGATGCTAACTCAAAATTTTGTGTGATGTAAGGGATTGTATTGTCATTATCTAGCGATTTTAATTGGTTTCAGCGGGATCCTAGGGCGGTGATAGAAATTACAGTGGGTCAAAGTTTCATATTAACAATTTTGCAACAGGTCACCATATTATTTATAAGCAATGCGGCTGGGCTCATTTCGTTGATGATGGCAATATTCTTAAAATATTGAAATTTTATAGAAAAAAAAGCTTTCTTCACACGTTTCTTTATACTTTTTGTATTTTGATTTTTTTGAACTTAGACACTTGTTTCTGGCAGAAAAAACATTTTACAAACTTTTTACAATGCCTATTACCTACGTAAAAGCATCTACTAAACAAATTTTGTTCTAAATTTTTTTCGTTCAACCCTATTGTCTTCGAGATATTGACAAATAACTGGAAGAAAGCGGCTTTCAAAGTTGTCTTGCAATTAAAAATTACTTGACAAAGCACGTTTTTTTTTGGATAACTTGATGGTTTACGGTGGGGATCGACAACCTTTTATTTAAGCCCTGTTAACTCCTATTCCGAATTGCAACGGTCGAGCCCTTTTTTTGAACCCCTAGCTCCCCGACTAAAGGCTATAGGCAGCATGTCATAATAAACATAATGTACGTAATGTACATTAGTAGACTTTTTGCAAAATGTGAAACTATTCTTTCAAAACCTAAGTCCAACATGCCATTAGCATGCAAACAAATAAGTTAAATCCAATAATGGAAAAGATAAACGAGACCAAAATTTTGTTTGTTGAATTTTTTTGAATAAATGAGGATTTTTATAAATATTTCCAGAATAGGTGGTTTTTTTAATATTCCAGAATTCAAATTATGGCGTTCCAGTGGTAGAAGTCCTTGGTTGTCATTTTAAGTTGATTTTTCCCAAGCAACCAAACAATCTTTAAAACCATCTCTTTTTAATTCAAAGCACATTAAGACGAGATCAGTCATGAAACATGGTCGATGACATACATCAAATAAAGGAATTAATGAATGGAAGTAAGTGTTTTAATCTCATATAAATAATCATATAATTCTGATTTTACATTTTTTCAGGTTTAGGAAACATGGAAATCAATGCACAGTGGCTGCAACATCAGCCATCAGCAACACAAGGCGTGTGGCCAGTTTAAAATAACATGGCTGATTGGCATGCAGAACAGCAGCAACGAGCAAAGAAAGAAATGGCTGCAGCTGCTTAAGGGAGTGCTGCGGCTGCTGCGGCTGCTGCCGCTCGTGATAACGCTCCTGTAAACGCTCCCAATCCTCAAGGAGAATTATCTTTCGGGCATGTTAACGCCCACAAAATGACTGTCTAAGAAACGAAGGCCCGAAGTCCAAAACTTTTTTTTTCCGAGATTTTTTGATATCTTCTGTTTTTGAGCGCGCTGATCATGGATACAATAGGAAAAATACAATTTAATATCATTTAATTTTATTATATTAACTAAGTTGATCGATATAGTTTACTAAATTTGTTAAGAAACTAACCTCTGTAGTTCCTTCTAAAATCTTTGCCATTAATAATATTTAAATGTAATCGTGTGCTCAACTAAAAACAAATAAAATACGCATTTAGTAATTAATCCAAACTAGGGGTTTTAAAAATAGTTTGGAGCTCTAAAGATCTTTGTAGAACCTTATAATTATTTTATGAATAAAACATTCAACAAGATAACTATTAGTGGGAGAATTTCGGCAAAAAATATGAATACTGCACTTAAAAAAAAGTTTTTACGCTGGAATACATTTTAATTTTTATCAATTGACGGGTGCTATAATACTGTCAAAGTATATGTAAACGTGTAACATTAAGAATTTTCTCCAAAAATGTCGATGTTTGGACCAAATTTGTTTGCTTTCCAAAGTCTTGAGGAATCAATTGGGGGTGGAAAAAAAAGTGCTCGTTATGCTTACCTGTAGCCTTAAAATTATATATCTGAAAGCCGGAGCCGAGGTCAGACCTGTTTTCAATCAGAAATCGATTTTCTAGCATAGTGTGCTGTAACTGTGTGCACATTGATTTATACGTGTATTATGATCATTCGGCTCGGCTCCGAAAAGAGCATTTTTTAAAATTAAGGCAAGAAGTTGCTTCATATAGATGAGTTATTCCGCCGAAGCTTGCACTATTGGCATCCTGGTCCTGTGCACAAAATTAAGAATTAATTAGGCTATCCAATGGATACTGAAGTACGTATGGTATCAGTACTTAGCTGTTTTATACCATTAAACTAAATTTTAAAGTTCACCCTTTTATCGAAAGATCAATCAAGGGTCAAAATGTCAGCTCCGCAACCTGTTTAACACACGGAAATTTCGTTATAAATCGTTATATCGAATGAAAACAAGCCAACTAAACGCTATTCTAGGGTAAATATCTAAAATATTACTTCTATATCTAAAATTTTCCATTCGCTTTAGACCTGCATGCAACAAATCTTCTCGTCACGAGCTGTATACTTGTTGTCGAACGGTTTGCACAAAAAGCGTTTCATTGACTTTCATATCATTACTTAAGGGCTGTACGCATACAACAAACTTTTAAAATCATTGGCATTTATAGTTATGTCAGAGTAGAAAATGCTATCAATAGGAGTACAAAAAGATTGACGTTCTATTGACACGAGCTGTTTTCTTGTTCAATAATTACTTTATCCGAAAATTTTGTCAGTTATATAACGTCGTAGAACCACTAATAAGCTGTATTTGTTCTTTCATAAAGTTAATTTTTAATGACTATAGGGGAAACAAGGGCCATTCCTGCAGTATAACCATAATAGCCAAGGGCAAAGAAATAGGAGAGCTTTAAAGACGAGATGTCAGATCTGTAACTGTAATCTCCGTGACCGCTTTATTTTCGACAAATCAGATAAAATGGTTAATAGCTTTTTTGTGGCGTATACTAAGTTAGGGCATCCTTTAGGATGACAGCCAGTATATATGACACTTACAGCCACATTACTTCAGCTAGATGTATTGTGAAGTATAAAAGTATAGAAATAAATGTCAATTCTCAGAATGTGCAGGTGTAAAACTCAATGATTTTGCTTCAAAAATATTTTTTTTAATAATTTTGGATAAAATAAGAATAAACAAGTCTTTGACGTATATTCCTGAAACGATAGTTTCTAAGTAAAAAATACGCAGCTTAAAAACTTGAATAAATACGTATATTTTCCTAAACTTACATCAATACAAATATATTGCTTGAACGCAACGCATATCATTAGTTATCATTGATTTTGTCGAAGGGCGATGTATACATGTATAAATAAAAAATTATATAAAACCACAATCATGTTGTTTCATTAAACAGTATGCATAAAATATGTTACTTTGGCTCGAAATTACAATTATTGTGTTTTCAAAAATATGCTAAGTTTAAAATAATAAAAAAATATGAAATACTGATGTGCAGCAAGTAAATATATAATGAAATCTCTCCAGCAGTGAGCTACAATCATTTAGAATTTTTGAGGCTTTGTCTGGTTATTAACCGCTGCAATAAAACAATTCATATTATTTCGATTGTTTAATTAAATTTTTAGAGTACATTGACAGTTTAAGTTAATGAAAGTAAATATACCCTAGAAGATTATTCTTAGGTGAAGGCAAGACACTGATATTTCAGCCTCGTAGACTCAAAACTCTTGCAGGTCTTTCTATTTTTTCTAAGAGAAACTCCTCATTTTATATCGACTTTTTATTTGGTTAATTTTGAGGAGTGCTATTTAACTTAATAATTTTTTTGCCTGGGTGGAGACTTTTTTACAATTTTCAGTGAAGGACTAGAAATACTTCTACTTGCAATTTTGTTTTATGATTAATTTTTTATGAAATTCGATAGCGTTAAATTATATTTACAAGGTGTTTTCCTTAAATTCTTGAAAAATAAAATATATGATTTTAGAACTTTAGCAGTATACGTAGCTGCTCAAATATATTTAAAGCTAGTTGCTTGTCTTTCGAGTTTTTTGAAGAGAAAACGTTTACTGATATTTGTACTTCTTACATTGAAGTTGGGCACATCGCTTTCTGTTTAATTCCACAGCCCCACAAAAAAAAAAAATTGTACTTTTTATTTAACCACATGATCTTTACGTATTTTGAGCTGCCGAATCCGAATCTGGACACAGAATCAACCCTTTACCCTCCAGTTTTTCTCCAGGAGCAAAAAAACGCTTTTATTCTACCGTAATTTTAATATTAAAAAGAAAATTTGAATAATCATAGTAACTTTACGCTCACATTACCTTATAACATACTAGATGATACAAAAAGCCCTAAAAAGGACAGGAAGTCTGATAAAAAATCTGAAAAAAATTTCTGTATGAATTCTGAGCGTATTCGCAAGAAAACATGTACTGATGACCGTAGCAATCTAAAGAAGTTTCATGCATCTTAAGTTTTAATTACCTACTTTCAGCTTTACCCAGGAACAACGACGTGGACGTAGCAGGCTTATATTACCATTGTGGTGCTTGATTAGCGTGAGTCCCCTTGCCTCTCATGATTCGGGGTGCTTGATTAACGTGAGTCCCCTTGCCCCTAACGATTCGGGGTGCTTGATTAGCGTGACTCCCCTTGCCTCTCACGATTCAGGGTGCTTGATTAGCGTGAGTCCCCTTGCCTCTCACGAATCAAGGTGCTTGATTAGCGTGAGTCCCCTTGCCTCTCACGATTCGAGGTGCTTGATTAGCGTGAGTCCCCTTGCCTCTCACGATTCGGGGTGCTTGATTGGCGTGAGTCCCCTAGCTTCTCACGATTTTATTATTATGTCAGTCACTGTCATTCTCTACTTTTATTTTACCATACCGTTGTCTTTTGTCTACGAAGCTTCGTCTCAATGGCTTTCTTTTAAGATTATTTCCTGTCACTAGTGTGTCTCTTTTTAGGTTCCAGCAGTAGTCGGCCAACATGTTCTCATTTCATCGCCCTTGATAACGGCGCTGCATCTCTTTTAAATCCTGATGAAACCGTTCTCCCTGTTCCTCACTATAGTCTCCTAAATTTTTTGGGAATTCATTAAGGTGCGAATGTAAGAAATTCAATTTAAGATTCATGTTGCAACCTAGATTTTCGAAATCTTTTACTAGTTTTATGACAATGTCTTCATAGTTATTACTTTTATATTTTCCCAAGAAATTTTTCACTACATTTTGAAAACTCATCCACGCAGCCTTTTCCGTGGTATTCGTTTGTGTCGTGAATTCACTGTCTCTAAACATCTTACGGATTTGCGGTCCATCAAATACACCTTCGTGTAATTTCGCCTCTGATACGTGTGGAAATTTACTTTTTCAGTAAATAAAACATTTTTCTTCTTTATTTAGGACCTTTACAAATTGCTTCATAAGACTTAACTTAATGTGCAATGGGGGAAGAAGAATCTTCGAGGGGTCAACTAAAGGTTTATTTATGACGTTCTTTGTTCCTGGATCTAAAGAAGTTCTTTTAGG
>JAPYYV010007132.1:0-29176 GCA_030522625.1 Copidosoma aretas | reverse complement strand
AGCATCAAGAGTTCTTACCACAAGGTCGTACGGTTAATAAGGAGTATTACCTCGAAGTTATGCGACGTTTGCGAGAAGCAAACCGAAAAAAACGCCCCGATTTATGGAAAAACAATTCATGGCTTTTGCACCACGATAACGTACCTGCTCACTCGTCGTTGCTTGTTCGTAATTTTTTGGCCAAAATCAATACCGTAGTCATGCCCCAACCTCCATATTCACTAGATATGGCTCCGTTAGATTTTTTCCTGTTCCCAAAGTTGAAGAGACCCATGAAAGGACGGCGTTTTTCCTCGATTGAAGAAATAATGGCCGAATCGCCGAGAGTGTTCAAGGAAATACCAAAGAGTGAATATCAAGAGTGCTTCGAAGATTGGAAAAAACGCTGGCATAAGTGTATTATATCTGGGGGGGACTACTTTGAACGGGACCACATTGATGTAGACGAATAAATAAATATTTTTTTGAAAAAACGAAAATTCCGGGTACTTTTTGAACACACCTCGTATATCTAGGTTTGATTCTGTATATGATCCAGGGTATTTTTAATATGCGAATTATTGGAACGAATATCAACTAGTAATGTTAGAGGTAAAATTCAACCGTAAACTAACCTCTAAATGTCTTTTTATTTCGAAAATCAAATATTTTGAGAAGTTATCGCCAGATATATCTGATTTTTCTCAACTAACAGTTAGCAGACGGTTATTTATGGGGAAAATGGTCCGAATACTCGCCAACATAGCAAAAGATTGCAAAATAGTCCTTACCTAACCTATAAAATCATTCTGCCGCATTAAAAGTTGTATAAATTGCTATTTTTGCTGAGAAATTCAATGAAAATAAGTATATGAGTGATTTTAATTTGAAAAGACCGCTTTCATCGTAAGTTAATAATTATTATTTGATTTAACATTGACTGCCACTTTTCAACCTATATTTTTTACATTCTACTTTTGCTGAAGAGTTAAGTGAAAATGCAATAAATAATCCATATGTTTTTGTAAGATATGCAGTGTACAGAAGAAGAGTCTGATACTATTAGCCTAATCAAGTACACATCATCAATACATTCATTGTAAATTACATTACAGAGTAGTAATTGTTAGTGCAGTGCACCTAAGCTCCGACAGTGAAGAAATTTTCTTAAGCTATTTTACTGCGTTATCCAACTATTACAATCTTTATAGTAAAAATCTTGATTTTAAAATAAGTTTACATTTATTTTGTAACCTATAGCATCATTAGTTATTTTATTATTAAGACTTTGTCTAGTAAACACTATAGTATTTCCATCATGAGATAAAAAACAAAAGATTTTAGTACTTTCACTATGTGCTTGCAATGTAAAGAACGTAAAAAATCCTCCAAACATATTAAATCATCCATTTTGCGTTGAAAAAATTGTAAAAATAAAAAAAAATTACTATAATTTAGAATCTTTGGATATTCAGTGTAAGTTTATTAAGACTATGTTATTTTAATCCCCTGTTTAACTTAATGTAAAAAGAGGTTGCTTTTTAAGTTATTTTACGATTGTATTTCATCACTAACATTATTAGTTGATATTCGTTTCAATAATTCGCATATTAAAACTACTCTAGATAATATACAGAATCAAACCTACGAATATTTATTAATTTCTTTTAATTTTACGTGATTTTCTCAATAAAATTACCTTTTCGTCCGCCATCTTGATTCCGCCATTTTGTTTTTTTCACCTGAAGCATGTACTTATAACAAGCATAGTATAGAAGCTACGTATACTAATTTTTACTAAATTTCTCAGTAAAAATAGCAAGTTATTTAACTTTTAATACGACAGTATCATTTTTTAGGTTAGGTTAGGACTATTTTGCAACCTTCTGCTATGGTGCCAAGTGTTCGGACCACTTTTCCCATAAACTACAGTCCCTTAGCTGTTTATTAAAAAAAAAATCATTACGATCCGACGATTCCTTCTTGAGATATTTTATTTACGGAAAAAAAGTGCCTTTTACCACACTGTGGCACCCTCTCGGCTTTGCCTCGAGGCGTCATATCACGTTTGTGCGGAAGTTCCCTTTCCCCTCCTTGTAAGAAAATTTACTATAAGGTATCTTACATTGTACTGAGAAAAAATTCATTAAGTTGTGTACACTAGGTTCTCAAAAATTAATTCTCTCAACGTATCACTGTTATCGTAATAGTTTGTAAAAGTAATGATTAGTATACTTACCGTAGATCTTACGTTTATTTATACACGCATACAAAAAGTGAGTATTATTTTTTATACTTGGACTGAATTTATACTAAATCTTTCTAAATGAAAATGTATATCAAACGGTCTTAAACTTTTCAAAACAAATTTCAATAAAATACGACATTATTCAAGATGCTACGTTTTTCTACGAGATAATATGTTTTTCTGCTGTGTTACAAAATGATCCATTTACAAATACATTATTGAGATTATTCGTTTTTACAATTCTTTATTGGGACGATAAGTTTGCATAATACAGTTTTGAGATGATACGTTTTTAGAATACATTTTTCAGATTACACGTTTTTATGATATATTTTTGAGATGATACGTTCATCAACTCATGTATCGATATGTTCTAACAGTAAAAAATTGCATATTAAAATGTGATCAAATATTTGTACTAGTATTTGTCTAATCTTAGAAAAAAGACATATTTTTCATCTGGGCCTGGAAGGAAATTTTGGAACAACTTTTGAGATACGACGTCATTCCAAGTGACAAATGATGTATTTTCTCGGTATTTTCTCGGAATGAGTTTACCATTTTGAACCAAAGATAATTTTCTTCCAAGATTCCACGACTAAGCCTGTTTACCCAATAAATTGGGCACGGTAAACCTAACTTGGGTGTACGAATCTGAATTCAGCTCGATTTGCAAGGCATACTTTTCAAACTTTCAATTTGTTCACCCTCAACAGCTTTGCGAAATTCAATGTCAATTGGTTCAATCTAGCCCGCGACAAAAACAGATATTTGTACGGAAACAGCATGCGCAAAGCCAACAACGACAACGACGATGACGAAGATTTCAGCCCCCGCGTCGACTCAATCAGCTCCCACCTTGGCCAATCTAAGCTAAAAAGGCACGATAATCCGAGCAAAACCATGATCTAAGCTCACAGCTCCACAACTGCCATCTCGATGACTCCGCAACAAAACTCAATACAGTGAACGTGGAAGGTGAAGAATTAGAGAGATTTGATTTGATTTGATAGCAGATTTATCATGCCTAAGTCCACAGGGCCGAAAGGCAATATAGAAGTACATGTACATAATAATTAACAACATTCAAGTTCAATTACAAAGTTAAAAAAAAATGCGTACAAACGATTGGCACCGCGTTATGCAATCCAATTAATCTAACAAATACAGTAATGACAAATACGGATCAAGCATTACGCACTACAGATTACGCATGGGTGCGATGTGCAATCGTTCAAGGAGCGGAGAAAGGCATGTTTGGAAAGTATGATTAAAGTGCGTTTAGAACCAAGATCGAGAAACGTCAATAGAACGTATATTTTTGCTGTATGAGTATTTGTGATAGGCTACCTTGAACGACTCCAACGTTGGTTTTAGACGAACGGGGATCGGTATGCATGACCAATTTCGCATTGACTGAACGGGAAAGAGATGAGGGGAACGCTGAGTGGTTACTATTTTGTAGGTAAGCGTACCAAGAAAATAGTCGCGACGATTTTGTAAAGAAAGCCAAGATAGGCGATCATGGTATGGACGTGGCTCGTCGTCGCGGCGCAGGGAAAAAATAAAACGAACAAGTACATTGAATAAGCGCTGCAATTTAATACATAGATAGCCCGATGGGCTATGGAAGACTGGGCACGTGCGTAGTCCAAGTGTGGAGTGATCAGGGCATTGAGAGCCGCGCCCTTATACAGGGGGAGAGGCAGCGACCCTTGTAGCGCAGTCCGTAGAGGGTCCCACGGACCCTTGAGCAGATCTGCGCGACATGTCCGTTCCACGAGAGGTCAGAAGAGAGGCTCACACACCCAAATTCTTAGCCGAGGAGTCGAAGGGCACCGGCGTCGCCCCAACCATTATCAAAGGGATGCTGTCAAGGTGTCCAGCTGCGAAAGACCCTGGATCGTGCCGAGAAGCATCGCTTTGGTTTTGGAAGCATTCAAGGTTAAGCCACTGTCGTCGGCCCACCGCACAACAGCATCAACATCCTCATTGATGCGACGTATGGCCTCAGGAAGATTGTCACTACGACACTGCAGATAGATCTGCAGATCGTCGGCGAATAACATAAGAGAGAGAGAGAAAGAGAGAGCGAACGCCGAGTGGGCAGAAGTTTCTCCGTACGCGCGAGGGAAAAAAGCGGCCGGCCGACAGAGCAAGGCAGAATGATTTGCCTGCAGACGGATAAGGAGCCGCGGGCGCGCGCCGTATAAATCAGCCGGGATTTCGCGCGAAAAATATTCGCCCCCCAGTCCGTCGAGTGCACGCGTGCGGCGGTGGAGGGGGGGGGGGGCTGAGATGCATCGCGCGCGTGCAAATCAGAGCCGCAGCGCAAACAACGCGGGTTCTCCGGCTGCGTACCACGCCCCAATACTATGATCCATATACGGGGCTTATTCGCTCGATGTGTCGGGCGAGCGTGGGTGGAGGTTGTATGCGCACTTTGGTGCTCTCTACGGTCCCCACTTCGGGACGCGCGCTTTCTGGTTTTGTTTTAAAGAGGGAAAGAATCGGGGGGGGGGGGGGGGGCGCTTGTTGTGCCCCCCTGCGGAAACCGAGGCAAATTTGACTGTTCCCGGTCGAGTGGAGCTTGGAGCAGATGGGATTCGATCGATCGCGGCGTCGAATATTTATTGCGCTGGGAGGGTAATAGATATTCGAGAGAGTGCCCTTTTTTATCTGCTACACTTGGCTTGCTCACTTTCTCTCTCAACAAATCAAATCTTTGTGCTCAACTACTTATGGCTTTAGTTTTTACTCATCCTAATGATAGATCACACTTGACTCAACGTTTAATCCGAGAGAGACATTACGTTATGTAATTCAGAAACCGAGCTTTCTTATTTTTACAATGCCCTCACCTTTACACCAAACTTTTTATCCAATCTGCATACATACTTCTAACAATGCAATAATCGAATCGTACCACTAGATCTTGCGTATATATCTCCAGGCGTGCGTTCAAAGTGTACATTTAAATGTTACATCAGCAAACTTGACAAAAACAACTGTAATTGCGTTGTTTACCAGGTCTATGTGTAGTTTAATTGGCCGTATGGAAATTCTTTCTTTGGCCCAAATAAATAATAATCAATCGATCAATCAGTCTCAACCGCTACAGATACCGGCAAACTATGATCAGAGTTACTACCACTAGAATCTTTATATAGCGTATGAGAGCCGACAACAACCTTCGACCGTCAGAGGATGCGTTAAACCGTTTTTTGTTGATTATTTATTAATTTTTACAATTCATTTTTAAGTATTCTTGCAAAAAAATGAAATTATTCATCATGAATGTTTGAATTAAAAGAGTAATATTCTTTACAACTACATAAATATTGCGCGATATCGTTCTGAACGAGATACTTTTAATATTGTATTTAGAGATATTAATAAAGAAGTAATATTTTTTTTAACAATAACGTTTTTTATTCATGCAGTTATGAATGTTATTTTTTCAATTTGTTGGACAGTCTTCTTGAAAAACAGATGAGCATCATTCACCGCATCTTCAGATTCAGCATCGCTGCGATTTTTGTCCAGCAACTTTCGCCCGGAGCGACGATCTTGAAAATCACATTTACTACCATCATTGCTTCCAGTCGAACACCTCAAGACATTTAGAATTACCCAGCACAACTAACAATAGGACAGTACATGAGCCCATTCATACGCACGATAGGCCTTCTACCTCTAATGAGGATTCACAAAATCTTTCCATACGGGTTCACCTTGAACCGCAACTTCAGATTCAGCATCACTCCGATCTCCACCACGACATAGTTGCCTCGAGAGACGATCTCAAAAACCCTTTTTACTTCCACTGTGATTTGTGCCAAATAAATTTCAACATGTTAAATCATTTGAGACAGCACAACACTCATACTCATAATCAAACCTTTCATTGCAATTTGTGCCCAAAAAGTTCTGGACCAAAATGTCTTTTAAGGACCCACGATATGTTCACTCATAATCAGCCCTTCCCTGCGATTTGTGCCCAAAAAGTTTTGGAACAAAAAGTCTTTTAAGGACCCGAGATATGTTCACTCATAATCAGCCCTTTCATTGCAGCTCGTGCTATATAAACTTGAAACTATGAAATCTTTTAAGCGGGACAAACGGTTCTTGTCATAATAACTATAATAAGCACTGTTATTACTGTTGGAGCAAAAAAAGTTTGAAAAAATTATATTTTTTAAGGGATCACAATACTTCTATTTATCATCATTTCTACTATTGCAGTTTATGCCCAACAACTTTCAGATCAATAAATCTTTTGAGGTAGCACAATACATTCACTCATTAGTCTTTCAACTGCAGTTTGTGCGTCATAAGTTTTAAAACATAAAATATTTTTCCTACTTCGGGCGTTTTTGAGAGGCTGGTGCGCCCTCGGTAGGAAAAACAGTATCCGCCACTCAAGTGCGATCCAACCAGGGCTACGTTCCGGACGCTCGGGCCGCAAAATCGCCCTGGAGGTGATCGCACTTTTGTGACGAAAACTACTATTACGCTCGCATAAAACTGACACTTATTACAATCGTAATCAACGCTTGCACTACGGTGCCAAAAAGACTTGAGATATCCTATTTTTTAAGGATGCACTATACTTATAAACATAGTGACCTCTTATCACAAGTAGTTTTGCCTTGATTCATTTTAAATGACCCTGCAGAAAAGTTTATAGGATATGTGGTACCGCCTTATCTTACCTTAGACCTTTTCGCAAAGAGAAAAGGTTGGATATGCTGTGCTGAGAAGTTCTTTCGCAAAATTATATCGAGTTGGTTCCTGATAGAAAGTCCATTATTCACTTTTATTCTCGCTTTTATCTATATCATGTCGAATCCTGTGTCATTAAGATGTATAGTCAAGTGGACTACAAGTCGTAAAATCATACTAAGTACATCAAACACGAAGATTTGAATTTTAAAAAAGTTAAAAATTTTTAAATAAAAAAAAGGAAGAAAAAAAAAAAAAAAAAAAAAAAAAAAAAAAAAAAAAAAAAAAAAAAAAAAAAAAAAAAAAAAAAAAGTCATTTTCGTTGGTTACGTTTGGTTTGCTAGCCAACTTGAATTAACAAAGTGTAACATCTCGGTAGCCAACTTGACCATACGCTTTAAATAAAATGGGAGCCAACTCAGAACATTTCTTATACTTATGGGAGGCAACTCGACATCTTCGCTTTTGAGTAATGAAAATAAACAGATACTTATGAAAACTCATGGATTCACCAATCATGATTAAAATAGTGATTCTTAAAGTTTTAAAGTCGCTTAGTACGTATAATATATATAGTCAATTTTTTAATTTAAACGTATTTATAAGAAGAATTTAAAATTGCAACTTTGTACAGGCATTCAATATTTGTTTTATAGTTTAAAATAATCCATGAAATATTTTTAACAAAAATCAAAAACACTCATGGATATCATCAAAATAATCGAGAAGTTCTCGTAAATTGTATTCTTCTATTTATATTGATCGAGTTACAAACGAAATGTGTAGTAGTGATGATAAAAAATACACATTTATATTTGTTCAAGTTATATTCAGGAGTGAAGGTGGCTTGCGACTACTTAGATGATAAGTGAGCATGACCTACCCATTGAACACTCTAGTTGGATGGGCTCAATACAGCCAGCGTGCAAACGTTTGGGATGCTATACGTTCTTGTGTACTACTACACTGACTTTTTACTGACTTTTACTTATATTCATTCAATGTACAAATAAACTATAAATATTGTAATGATTACTTTGATTCTCTTGTTGTTATACCTTCACACCTTAAAAAGTTCAAAAACAAAAAAAAAATTGGTTCTTAAATCGTTTTTCGAATCATGAATATTTTGAACATGCCGAGGAAACAAATTTCCTTTAGTAACAGGGGATGTATGAAGTACTGGTACTTTGTACTCTAGCCAATGGTACTTTGATTGCTCCAACTAAGTGGATCACATTTTTGCCATACAAATATAAACGCGAGTTCATTGGATTTTTTGCAGACCGATTCCATCATCTTCTCACACCCCACAATAGCTATCCACAAGCGTCAAACGATCACTTGCTCAAAATCACATTCCCACACGTTCAACTAACGCATAACTCCGTTGCGAGCAAAAAATTCTGCCCGACGGCAATCGAATCGATTTCATTCCGTCATCATTGACGTCCCCCACTCCCCCCCTCCCCCCTTCCCACTCCTATACATATGCATGCAGAACCAACCCTTCGCACAAAGTATTACAAGTGTCGCGAGCCGAATATCGATTTTCATACGCCCCGCGATGGCTGAATAATGCAACGACCCACGCGCTCGTAGAAAAAAAAACCCCTCGCATAATCGAGCAATTACCTCGCCCACACGTACCACCAGCCCCACCACCACCACCACGGGCCTCGCGTGCAGCGGTGGCCCGAAAAAAATAATTCGCCCGTTGATATTCGCGCGAGCCGCAGGACGCGTTTATCGGAAATTTACCAATTTTCATCGCGTCTGTGCATCGCCCGCGGGGGCTCTCGAACTGCCGCTGGCGGTCGGCGGAGGCCACCTCCGTTTTCAATAACATTCACTCGCCGACGTGTAATAACACTCGAGAGAGGCGGAAGAAACCGACCGCCCCGCCGGAATTCCCGCGGGCGATCCGTACGGCGGGATCGAGGAAAAAGGTCCGGCGGTGCAGGCCGTGGAACAAAAATGGGTGGCTGCCCGGTAAGCATCAGGGCGGCGGGGAAAAAGAAAAGAGTGGAAGAAGCTTCCCCCCCCCCCCTCCTAAAACCGACGCGCGTCCTCCGGCCGGATGACTGATGCGTTTTACGAGCTCCGCGCTCGCAACGCACCCCCGATATGTACGCGCGCGCTGCGCGAGTATGCGCCGTATCCGTACGTCCGTGCATCAATGAGCACAGTCCCGTCGGAGTGACGTACCAGCGCGCCCGAGGATTGGCCGCGCACGTCTCGTGACTATATACCAGCGACCCCTTCGGCGCGTATGTGCAAGTGTGTGTGCCGGCGACGGTGAGTCACGGGGATGGCGGGGTTGGGGGGGGGGGTGAGGACACGAACGAGCGAGGGTTGGATAAATGGGTTTTCGGGGATGCTGGAGGAGGACGAATGGAAAGGCGAAGCGGCAGATGGCGGGAGCGAAGTGAGGAGGAGTGCAGGCTGTACGAGCGCGAGAATCGGGAGGTGTTGTGGTATTCTGCGTGATGGAAGGAGAATGGTTTTAATATAGTAGATAGGGGATGATTACTTTTTCGGGTATAATTTGGGGCGCGCGGGAAAGAATAATGGGAGCGGATACGGGATATTTACGATGGGAATAATTGATTTAAAAGCTACGAGGGAAATAATAATCGAAATTGACGGCCTGGCGAGCTACGGATAATGAAGCCAAACTGGCGAATGGTCGAGGATGGGATGAAGGGTGGAAGAAAGTAGGTGGGAGTGGAATTGTACCTGTGGAAGAAATAAGCGTCTTTATACGAGGTGAAAAAAGGGGCGGGGGGAGAACGAAACTTGCATGCACATCGACGCTTGAATTAAAGGGCCTCGTTTTTGAGGTTTGTAAATCAGTGTAACGATACTAGATTGATCAAAAGTAATGAAATATAATGGATCTTTATTGTTCCAAAAGACAATAAAACTATAGTCACATTTCGAAAAACGCAGCATGAAAAACAAATAACTGAAAAATAATTAAATAACATAGCGTCACAAAAAAAATGGCAATCCAGACTAGTGAATAAAATCATCTTGCTTATGTATTTTTAGTCGCTACATGAAAATTGATTTGGATGAAAGAGAATCAAATTCGATGAAAGAGATGAAAAAAATTCGTACTCGCTAATAAGCGTCAGTTAGATCTAAGAAACACCGATGGAATCGGGTAGAATTAGACTATACTACACGAATTATTGTGCCATTTTATATAAGGGGTAATAACTACCCCCGTATATCAACAAAACGACATAAAACATCAATGACTGCTAAAGGAGCTTGAAAAGTTGGAATTTAGTTAAGATGATAAGAAAATGCATTACGTCTTACATATTACTCATAAACTATCTCTATAGAGTTAAGAAAAACTACCCCTAAGCTTAACGAAACGCGAAAAACAAAAAAACCTCAGATCTCTTAGAATTCTTATTTTAGAAAAAAAACTGCAGTGACCCTCGAAAAAGTTTGAAACTCTCAGATTTGAAAAGGTAGGAAGAGTCTGCAGTAATGTGGACTTGATTATTAAAAACAACCCCCACATGTTGTCAAAGTCCACCTAATCTTGGATTATTAAAAAACTAATAATAATAATAATAATAATAATATCTCTATGATTAGTTAAAATTGTAAGTCTCTTGGAATTAGACTTAAAAAAACTCCCGTATCACTGTTTTTATTTAATTAATTTTTCCTAGTGGTTAAAAACTCTTCCTGTGCAAGATACACCTATAAGAACTACCAATAAAATATTGTAAACTCGATAGCAGAGAAAAAAACAAAAAGGAAAATTTTGTATTGAATTCACAAAAAGTATGATACAGATTCCTATTTTTTTACGAGCTTAAGCAAGTGAAGCTGACGATAATAAGAGATACAAACTATAAACAAAGTTTATTATAAATTAATAATGCTGATGAAAAACGCATTGACACGTAAAAAAACATATCTTTTTCTTAAGGATAAATTCAGAAAGTTGCTACATTAGTTGGAATCAAGCAACATCGATTATTTAAACATCTTTGGAAGCTACTCTGTGGTGTGTGTAACTATCATTGACACTTAGCAGTAGCGAGACTAACTATGGAAATGAAGAAAATAAATAATCTTTTTCATTAATCACAATAACATTTTTTTTGTTGCATCTAGAATAGCAGCATTTTCATCCCTTTCTGGGTGTGTTACTTATAATGACATCAGTAGGACATACGTTTCAAACTCTTAATTTTCCAATCATAGCATCTAAAAAAATTTCAATGAGGTTACGTTTTTTAAGGTTTTTCATTATCTTACAAATATAGGGGTGGTATCTCGTAATCCTGTATGGGTGAATTTTAAGCACAGAGTTGAACACAGTTTAGTTTTTTACCACTTACACACTACACCGTTGTTTGGAAGTCACTGTAACTTTTTATACTAAAATCTTAAATAGGGGGTAGTTTTTGCCCCCCGTGAGGGTTGACACTGTACGATGTTCACGGACGTAAGTTTTTAGTTATATTTTAAGGTATTACTTTATTTTAGTCGATCAAAGCATCGACAACAATAAAAATCCAGTGCAAACCAACATTGTTTTTTTCTTATTCTTCTTGTGTCTTTTAAAACTTAAGGGTGTATATAATTCCAGACTTTATGGAAGTAGTTCAAATACAGGCCTCGCTGTTATAAAAAATAACTATTTCTCTCAACCCACTTGTTTGATATCAAACCACATATCGAATGAAATCTCGTACTCATCTGCACCATCCAGATTTCACATCCAACTGTGAAACAAATGAATACTTTCTAATTTTTAACGTCAAAAAGATACCAACGTTGATAAAACTTTATCCTCGCCTAATACGTATCTCTCCCCCCTGCGAACCAGCAAAATATTGCACCAAAAGTCTGCCGAGGTTGCACCTATTCAACTTCACGGGCGAAACACCACCGTTCTCCTTTCACCCGTTGATATATTACGAAAGACGGACGGACCGAGTATCAGTAAAAAAAAAAGCATATCAAGTGCGAACGAACGGAAGGACCTTGAGCGCCAGGGGTGGGGGTAAAATATAATCGAAAAAATGCCCGTCCCCCGCAGGGATCGAAAGCAAGCGTACGAGAAAGCGCCCAGCGTCGCGCGAGAGTGTATTAGGACGCGGGCTGGTGCAAAGCGAAGGGATCGAAGGTGGGAAGAGATACAAAGACGAACGCGCGGTGGGAGAAAAAAACGGGGGGAGGGGGGGGCGAGTGCGCGCGCGTACTGGGCTGGCGGTGGTGGCGGCTCGGCCGCGGCAGCGCTCGCCAGTCACCGCGACGCCCGTCGAAGCGCGAGACCGTCCTGCTGCTCCGCTCTCTCTCTCTCCACCAGCGCGCATCTTTTCTTCACCACCGCGATCTCTGTACTACCTCGCGTCGTTCGGGATCGTTTTTTGTATACGCGACGCCGGTGACCCCCTCCCCCCGCGAATCGATACGCGAGGCGGCGCACGCGAGTGAGCGAGGAGCGAGTGTGAAAAAAGGGTGCGTGCGTCCTTGAGCCGGGGGAAGACTGTAACTGGTGACGCACACGCGTGCCCGCGTCACGTGGACGGGAGTTCCGCCAGTGATGAAAGAGAGCCCGAGCGGACGGAAGAGTGTGCCATGAGTTATTGGGGGAAGTGACGCGCAGGTGGTGCTGATCGCGCGGTGTTCCGGTGCTGTGGAAGCGGCGAGGACAGAGCCACGATGGTCCTCCACGGGGTGAACCGTAAGTTATTTCTTTTCCTTTTTTCCACGTGCTGGTGGGAGGGGGGGGGGGTGGTTATTGGTGTAACCGCGAGGGGTCGACTCTGCGGAGTTTTAATTGGGACTGCGCGGGGGCGGCCGCGGGGACAATGTGGGTCAGGGTTGCTGTCTTAGCACCGGGCTTTCGAATTGTTTTTGAATTGTGGGAGTTTCGGCGCACTGGGGCGCCGAGGTGAGGTTTTTCGGTTGGAGGCGGGATAGTGCGAGGTTGAGTTGGTTTTTGTCTTTGATAGGGTTGCTGGGAGTTGGGAGACGTTTCTGTTCGTTTACGGATATTAGTTGCAAAAGATAGTGGTGTTTCCGGGGTGATGATGATGTTTGTGCAAAATGCGTAAAGAGGTGTTCTTTCATGAGCGTGCTGTAAGAATATTTGACGAAATAACGTGTAGCGCGGAAAGGGGTTGAAATAGTGTGCCGATCGGCTCAAAGATCTGCTATCATTCTGTAGAGTCTCCCTGTTCAGCAAATGCGAAATCTGCTGTTATTTTCCGCCCCAGCAAAAAAATGGCTGAGGCGTGAGATTTTTGTTCTTCCAGAGAACGTACATTCCAGTAGAACAGTCCGAGTATCCACAGCCACATCGTTCGATCCCGCGTTAGAAAGTTTGACCAAACTTATAGACTATGCATTCATATGTTTCGCAGTAACTTGGCAAAATATATCCTAAGGCTGGTTGTGTATCATACATTTTTTAATATTCAACCAATCATTGGGCTGGAATATTTCGATTACAAACATAACTTGGGTTTTTTAAGTTGAGGTAGTTGTTTCCCAATATATAGGTATACATAAGAAAAGTTATATCCTTTAATAAAATAGCATTCAATCATTTTCATATTAATGTGTGATACTGGTTCATCTATTTAATGTATTATTTGATAGTTTTATGTGAAGTATTTGGGAAAAAAATCGTTTATTTGAATTACTCTTGGTACCTACAATTTTTACCCTATCATAATCAAACTTACGTTTTGTATTGGCTACATGCTCTCCGAGTACTGATTTTTTGTTCTCATTTTTGTTCTCATTTTCACATCTCTCGTTGCTCATCAACTCATTGTTTAAAAACTCTTAACTTTACGAATTGGTCCTATATAGTTTTTTTGTTAAAATGATTGAAGTCTAAGTGCTATACACTATTTTTCCCCCTTTGTTCAATGTAACGTCATTATACAGTCTTAATCTATTCTTCACCGCAAAAACTTTCGCAAAAACTTGATAATTTGCTAGCTGCCACGTAAGTATACACGCGTGCATTTTAACAACAATTCCTATATTTTCAACAAACCACTTTCTCTCCGTGTACAACCTCAGCCTACCCGATTCCTCACTCAACCCACGATTACCCTCACCCCCCGGACGAAAGACAAAAATGTTCTTAAGGTAGTACTAGCGATACTGCGGTAGTCAAATGAGCGCCAAGTCTCTTAACCTCATATTTTTGGCTGTCAAGTCTATGGATGAGTATACCTAGTGATATTAAAGAAGGATCAGTTCGTGTGGTTGCTGATTGGTCGTAAGTCCAGTTTGCTTCAAAATCATCTGGTTCATCTAAGATGGTTATTTTCAAGGTTAAATTCATCTTGGATAGTTATCTTGGCTGAAAGATTGGTTATCTCAAGTATTGAGATGAAGTAAGATGGAAAGAGTTTCGGCATATTTTTGAAACGATATGGCGTCGCATTTGCTGATCGCTTCTATATCACTAAGTATACCTATAGCTATGGAAAAAGCATCTATTTGGTTTGATATTTATTTCTCTCTTCTCTTATAATCTTTCTCTCCTAAAAGAATCAGTTACACGTGACTGTCGACAGAATAACTCTTGATCTGATTAGTTGAGACTAGCTGAGAGCGGGAAAATTTAAAAACGAGATTTCGAAAAATTGAATAAAAAGTAACTTAAATTTAAAAAAATGAAAACTTACAGTCATAAAATGGCTGATTATTTTATTTTTCTTGAAAAATGATGGAAATTAATGTTTGGTTAATAGTTGGGGGTTGGCGCGCGAAGCAGCGTGCAGGGGATGGAGCCCCCTAGTGAATCAAAATTGTAAAGTCAGCAAAATACACCTTGTGTCTTTAGTTTCTAATATACCAATTTTAATTAAAATCGAAACCGTCATACCTGTGCTAATTGAATTTACCTGATATTTCCCATAAGGTTCTATGTTGAACACATAAAAATTTTAACGTTTAAAACTTTCTTCCAATGGTGTGAAAGTTCACAAAATTTTGACTGAGTTATTTTTATATCAATATCTATGAGTGAGCCGAAATTCATCAAAATTCAAACCGTCATTCCAGTATCGCTAGTACTACCTTAATCCAAAAAAGAGTAGAGATTTCAACATAACCCCACGCCATGCTTTTACAATTTGAACCCGCGAACAAAAGCCGAACTACTTTATGCACCTCGCGGAACAGCACCGTGATTGCCATACAGACCCTCCCCATCAAGCCCAACTTGCATGCGATAAAAAAAAGCAACATAACCCAGCAAGCCGGAGGAGAATTCCTAACCTGCGCTTACACACCCCACGGACGGCAAATCGCCGAGCGTCACGCGCGCGCCTCCCATGCAGTATAATACACGGGTATAGTGCGCGCAACACGCGAGATCCCGGATTAGGGCCCCGCGGATTACCGCACGCGAACGTTACACATGTCGTGCACTTACCCCGGCACGTGGGGCTGTTATGTTCGCCAAACGAACTCGCTCCGGCGGCCCGACAACGACACACACCCATAGGCGAGGCCGGATCGCGCGGAATAGATGCTGCTCCGTGAGACCGCGCGGGGGGCTATCGGTGGATCCCGGATGTACGCGCGACACACCTGTTGGTGCTGGCGATGGCTGCCGAGCGTAACGCGGATCCGCCGAAGGAGCGCGGATTTTCCGAAGTGCCGCTCGAGCGCGAAATAATCGGGCCCTTTGGGTCATTGGCGCTTTTTTTCTCGAGATAACGTTGACGCGTTTTGTTTGATACGAGACCAGAAGACGAGATTTTGGAAAATTATTTTCAGGACAAGACTAGACGAGTCCGACCGAGGGACGAGGCAGGACAAGAATTATTTTTGTCAAGTCTTGTTTGACAAATGTTTGTAAGGTACAAAATAGGAGTCAGCCCTGTGAAAAATAATTCTTTTCATTGTTTCACAATAATTATCGAGCAAGGGATGAAATCTCAGGGTCCTATAAAATTATTAAACGTGCGAAAGGAGAAAAAGCCGTGTATTTTTAAATCTGTTTGACAAATCTATATCTTCCTTTTATTCATCACTTTACACGGATTAAGGGGGATCAAGCGAAAATGAGTTTATCCTCAGATCTTGATGAAGTTTCACACGCTTGTTACAGTTGCAAACTTTTTAATGATATCAAAAAAACACAGCTTAACATACTCATCCAAAAGATATTTAAGATTAAATATTGGTATTTTTACACAGGTTAACATAGGCTTCTGGTTAGTGACGATAATCATTCTTTAATACCAGCAGAAATATTTGTCAGAACCTCTCAAAAAGCGAGCATTTCGTACAGTTCAATCTATAGATCACGATGAAACAAAGAAAATACCCTGAAAACATCTTATCAGACGGGATGATTCATTTCAAATATGAAAAATGACTCTTATTCACCATATTTACGTGAAATGGATTCGGAAAATGGGTTACTCGTTTGTCACGAAAGCCAAAAAAATCTTCCTCACTGCTTTATCGAGAAAACAGTAACAAAATTGGTCAGGGTTGCAGGGAATAAATTCCTTTTCTGAACTTGATCCAGAATAATTTCATGCACTCCATAGTGGAATTCGGTAATAGCAACAATCGAGGTTTCCACACCCTGATAGGCGCGAAAACACCGAAGAGCCTATGTACCACGATCGTACAAGACCAAGGTTTCCCGAGACTCGACCAAGGAAACGACGAGACAAGACGAGAGTGACCAATTAGCCCGATCGACTTCCGTCCGACGACGTCGTTTTCCGCAGGGGAGGGGCGAACACTCGTCCCGCCCGACGGGGGGAAATCGTCAATAGGCAGCAGTCACCGCCGACAGTTGCGGGGGGGGGGGGGCAAGTCGCGGAAACGGGGAAAAAGTCCTGGCAGTGAGCCAGGCGCCTCGCGTATTATACGGTGCTGTGCGGAGGGTCGTACCTCCGTCACTTTTTCAGGGCCTATTCTGCCCGAGCCTGTTTTCTGCAGTGTCTGGTGATGGGCGGGGGGGGGTTATAGAGTGCAATTACCTGCACACGTGTGCACGTGCGGTATAGTAGCTCGGTCGATCGGTTCGGACGGGAAGGAAGCGCCGGAGGAAGCCGAGGGAGACTGCGGTGCTATCGCTTTACGAACGGGTGCAGGGCTCGCGACTGCGCGACTGGGGGGGGGGGGCTAAAGTTCGTTGGTAAGTGCAGCCCGGGAAATATTTACGCTAATTGACGCCCGAGTGTCTGCAGTGCGGCGGGCGTTGACCTGTGTGGGAGGGAGACACGTCGTTGGTGGGATCAAACCACAGAGAAGTGGACGAGAATATTTATTTATGCCGGTTTCGGAGGTACGTCTGGATGTTTTGGGCTCGCATTGATCCTACAGTTATTTTCTGAGACGTGTGATGCCGATTTTTTGAAGAATATTTTGATAGTTTCGGACGGGTCGCGTGACAAAGTTGCAAGTTTTTGTGAAAACTTTGTGCAGGGTACAAAATTAGTTTTGAATTTACGTTTTGTGGAATCAGCGATCCGGAAAACCATGAGAATAATGCCTAAATCGTATTTGTTACATGGAATTTTTACAAAACCTACCAACTTTGCCGTGTCATATGTCATGACTTCAAACCCAAAAACGTCCACGTAACTTTCAAATCGACTTAAATGAAGATTTTTGTCCACTTTTCGATGGTTTCCTCATCCCACTCTGCGGCATTGGCGGTACAGGTGTTTTAAATAGCCGTGGTAGACAGTGATACTTGTACTTAGATAGTAATTGTAAAATTTGAATCATGTCAATTTACTTCAAGTGTTTATCCTTTCAATATATTTTTGGTTGGACACAATTTTGATTAATTATTTTGTAGAAGAACTGTTGCGATTGAATTATTTTTACGTGGCAACGGTAATTATCACGCGATTAGGTTTCAAATTGGATCAATTCAAAAGGAATGAGGACTGAAAAGTTATATGAATAAATTTATTTGAATTGAATGCAATCGCATTTGTAATTATGAGGACTTAAAAAAAATTAAGGTGACATTGAAATTTTGGTTGGAATTCTTCAACTCTTTCGTTATAGTTACAATGTTGTTATTAAAAATTAAATTGGGTTTATTCTCCAAGATGCAATTGCGAATTCATTGCAATTATTCAGAAATCCATAAGACTTACGCATTACGTTGAATAATTATTATTATACTTAAAATCTGACAAATCATCTATTGTGCTGATCATCGCATAATTTACGTTTATATTATATGATAAAATAACTGAGTATGAGGAAATCTATTATTTTATTACACTATATACGTATACGTTATTAAAAACTACTCTATTCAAATTTCAAGTTTAAGATAAGTCTACTCACGAAACATGATCTCCTTATTATTTACTCCGTTCCTGATTGCTCACTGCTCAGTATAATATGTGTTCAATCGACGAATGACTAGATCACACTGTAAACAAAACATCAGGTGAGCTGCGCAGCTCATTGCGCAGTATAGAGTGCGCAGCTCAGCTAGATGACTGACTCTGTGACTCACTCGAATATGCTGACTCAGCTCACCCGATATTTTGTTGACAGTGTGATCTAGTCATTCATCGAGTATATACGTAATAGATTGAGCATTGAGCGATCAACAACAGATTAAGGAAAAAGAGATTATGTTTCGTGAGTAGACTTATCTTACACTGAAAGCTTAAATTAAGTAGTTTTTTATGACATATAAAAACGTAATTAAATAATATAATAAGTAATACAAGTAACACAAAAACGCTGCCAAAAATGAGCAAAAAGCTTCTTCAAAAACGATTTGTCTGCTCTTATTTAATTTAAAAAAATGGAATAACGTATCAGGATGATTCAAAATAGAAAAAGAAGCTAATTTTATTCTCTATAATTTTGTGAATAAGATCATAATATTTTTACCCCACTCGTAGAAAAATATTTTCAAAATTATTTTAGTTTAAAAACAATCAAACCAAATATTTGAAATTGCTACAAAACTTGAAATGTGTGATGTAACAAAAATCTAGCAAATATATTTTTGAATTATCGTGCATGTTTTGAGGTATGTGTTTTATAAAAATCTTAGTTCTCCAATAATAAAAATACATAGGAAAATAGTGTATTATAATAGTGAAGAACGGTGAATAAAGTCATGTTTACGCCTTACGGAACTATTTATTAGATTGAATCATAATTTTATCAATTGAGAAATATCAAAACTTTGGTACAACCATGTACTTGTGCTATATGCATAAGAAAATAAACATTTTTATCTTGAATAATAAAAATCTGTGGATACGTTTCCGACGTATGACTTGTTTTTTACAAAAGTCTTTGTATTTATTCCATAAAAAATAAAAAAATTGCGTAGAAAAATGATTTAGAATATAGCTATTTTCATTCTCTATGTAATATTATTATTTAGGGTATCGAATTAAAATTGTGCATGCAAAAAATAACATAAAACCGTCTTGTAACTATCAAAAATCTTTATAACAACCTCAACAAGGTACGAAATATCAATTCTTTTACCGAACTAATATGATGATATAAAAAAAACATTCTAAGCTGTGGATCATCAAAATCACACGAAGGGTTTCTGAGATACGACCTACCTATACTTAGCGCATCTACAGGTGCAGAGCTATTTTGTTTCATAATGATAATATTAGTCTTACGCGAGTGAGCGAGCTAAACTTAGCGTATCTACACTTGTTGATCTATTTTTTCTTGTAGTAATAATAATAATAATAATAATAATAATAATAATGATAGTAGACTCGCGTAAGTACGCGAGCCGTATATTCAGCGTATGTACGCTAGTTGGCGTATTTAGTTTCTTAAGGATGATAGTGGGCTCGCGTAAACACAGTTAATAATTAAGTGAATAGTATTGAATTTTGTAATATGCAAGTAAGTTACGGTGTACAGAAAATGTAAACGAAATATAAATAACAAAAATGTCAATACAAATATTATTTAGGTTAAGATAACAAATTTTTAAAGCCGTTGAGATATCGATTTAAATTCAAATTCGTGTTATTTAAATAGTATTTTAATAACATGGAAAATGACTTCGATACGTGTAGTAACAGTGCAAATTGTACATATACAAAACTCAAATGAAATAACGTAAATTTCACTTTATTTTAAGTACACTACGTGTATCTGTACTTGTCGATCTTGAATCAATCTCGTTTTAATTGCCTTCACTTGTATCATAATATACAACCATGTAATTTAAATCCTCATTATTCAAGCAATGTGTGAGTACAGCTGTAATTTCAATCACAAACGTAATTAACTTGTTGCATATGATTCTCTTCAACGCGTAGATGAAAAACGTAATTACTTTGCTCAATTTATTACTGACAACAAAGTACCGCGTGTATAATTTTAACCTTTCCGCATCGAAATATAATAATGTTACTGGCGAGCTTTGTTCATCCGGTAAAGTCAAAGTTACAGGCACACGCAGAATACCTACGAGAACAGATCTGATGGCGTAATGCACCGAGGTAACATCATCACGCTTTCGCACGGCGAATACGTTGCATCCCGTAATCCCGTGAATTTCGCAGAGCAACTTTGCCCCGGCAATACACGAAGTTATCGTCTCTCTGTCTCTTTCTACAAACTATACTCAACTATACACGACACGCGTACAGCGAGTATGTAAACAGCATGCGTTCGGAGCACCGAATCGATGTGTCGCCGCCGTTCGCCGGTGCAAACATCAAATATTGACGCTACTCCGTGATCCCCCGCCCTATTGGATCGCTAATTATAGCGGCTTTATACGCGTAACCCACAAAGTGCGCGCACGGGCCCTCGCGTGTCGCTGCCGAGCGTGGCGTGAAAAGCAAAAACGCCCAGGCGTGAAAAAAAAAACGCTCAGTAGCCCCGATTCTTCCCCAACAATGCGCAAACGCACGACGAGTGTCCCGAGAGCCTCGAGCCGCGTGTTTGCGCAAAAGTGCTCGAAAAGCGCTCCGGAGCGCGTTAGCTGATTGGAGGCGCGGTCGAAAAGGCAGTGGCCGCGGTCGGCCAATTTGCGGGCGGCAGGGCCGAGGGTGGGCGTTTTCGTTCTCGCGCGTCGTCGGTGACGGGATTTTTCTGCACTGCTGTCGAGTGGAGTTTGGCGATGGCTCGCGGTTTTTCTTTTTTTTAAAGGCAGAGAGAACCACACTGTCTGCAGAAGATGTTTTTGGTGCGGGTTTTTTGGGGAAACAGAATAGTGTTGGAAAGTGGTCGATGTTTCATTAAAAAAATCTTGAGAAAGGCCCTTTAAAGACAAAGATTTTGAGCACTGTTTGAGCGCCATGTAGCTAAACGGAAGTGTTGAAAAATATTCGGTAATAGGGTTATTGTCTCAAGTATGAAAGACGATTGATTTATTGACAGTTTTCGTAGAACGAAATTTAGAATACAAATTCACCATTTTTCAATACTACCTGATTTTTTATTAATGCTTTTCAGCAATAGCCGAAGGAGACAATTAGTGAATGCTAAAAAAAAAAAAATTTCACACAAGTATTATAGAGATCATCGAACAGCTTGAATCTTTCGGACTTGTCAAACATACAATAAATCATACGCAACTTTTTGATACTCAGCGAGATACCCGGTGTACGCAGATTTTAACTTAAAGAGATAAGGATCATGCAACTGTATGTGAACCCGCGAGCTGAGTAAAGACTTTTGAAAGATATTCTTTCGATATTATTATATTATTCAGTGGAAGTACCCCAATCCGTAAAAAAGTCCACGAGATAAATGTCTAGTAGGGAAGTCACTTTTTTATTAAAAAACTGTAAAACGTGTTTTTTCATGCAAAACATGAAAAAAGGTGATGTGAAAATCTAAAATCTCTGTTAGTGCACAGTTAAGGCCAACAATTGATGTAAAATGGAACGACTCGAAGTTTTCGACAAAAAATATATAACTAGACCTTGGAGAAAAGCGGGTAACATGGCAGTAAAATAACATACGCTTCGCAATCAGCCAAGTTGTCCCATTTCTCCCAAAAGTCGGAATAACACTTTTTTCTTTAATGCCAAATCATTTACCTTTTCTTTGAAAAGTCGAGCCAAGTTTCGCCATTTCATATCGCAAAAGTTAAATTGTTCCTTTTTTCTTTCCATACAACAGTATATCTTTCAACGACTGTTTTTTTAATTCAAAACATTTGTAACCGTTTTTTCATCAACATTTTTTACTCAAGTAAATCTGAAATAGAAGCTTATTGCAAGTGATTTAAATTATTTTATGAGCAGTTATCATGTATAACTATGTCCTGAGCTAAGTCACAATCAAAATAAGAAGATCACAAGAAAATCAACCAGCAACAAACTTTTTATTTTTCAAATAACCACTGCTATTCCTTTCAGCGCATTTATGTTTACGAAATCTTGCAAACATCGAAAAATACGCAATCTGTTTCTACATTTCCCACCATATTCTTCCTGTCGAACAAATCGATCGTTCAACGATTGCTCACAAAAATAACACGACCAACAAGTCCATGCGTGTGGCTCGCACATCTGCCGTGAAAAATAAATTTTATTTCACACTCTATTCCGGCAAACGCGTCCGGCGCACAGCCCCGCCCCACTCAAACTGCAATATTTCAAAGACCTTTTCGATTGAAACTTTGTGGCTTTCGAAACCGTATCGCAACTGCCAAAGACTCTATCACTCCCTTTTTTTTCGAACTCATCCAACTCGTGGATCGGATTAACGCTCTCGGTTTTCCGGAAAACGGCCTGCCAACAAAACACTCGCCACGTACTGTGTAAATGACCAATTCGGCGTTCCAAAAGTTCCAACGACTACTCGGAAAAAACCGTGTAAAAAAAAAAAAATCCCCCGCGCATACAAAAAAAAGAAAAAAAAAAAAAAAACATTTACAATTCGCGCGCCGCGGACGCCCGAGGACCCAGACCCGATCAAACCACCCTGCAGTTTTTGCCTCCGTAATCCGGGGAAAAGGATAATTCGGTGCACACGGGCCAGGGAAATCGCGAATCGGCACGTTCGCGCGTGTTTGCGCGCCGCCGGGGGCGAAGAGCAAATACGTGTTTCCCGTACGCACACACGAGCGCGCGAGCGCCAAACACAACTCGGTACAGCGGGGAAAAACAGCGGCGGGGAATCGCGAAGGCAAGGAACGAGGCAAACATCGCGGCGCGCGCGCGCGCGCCTCGATTTGGAGTTTGCTCCCCCGGAGTTTTGGCGGGGCTTGGAATTAAAAGTTTCCCGGCCCCTTTTCGATGCCCGATCGGATGCGGCGCTGGGTTGTTTTTTCGAAACGCTCGCCTGTACCCGAGAGCGAAGGGACATTCGGTCCGTTGAATCAATCGGACTCTCTGAAATTTGTCAGGCTGAAAAATCAGTTGAAATGTCTCGTGAGATGAATGAAAATGTCAAAGAATTCCGGAATTCCGATTCAAATAAATGCATTTTGTTTTTCGATTCTAATAGTATTATCTACCAGTGGGATCGTCATTACAGCCAAGTACGTTAACAAAAGCTATTCATTAATTTAAAAGAGTTTACCGTGGCCTAGATTTTGAGTAAGACTATGATTATTACCATTTAATAAAGTAATGCGTGAAACAACTGAAATGTTTTGTATAATTTTTTTCTCTGATAACTTGTGAATTAATATTAATACATCAACCAAGCCCAAATCCCTGTAAGTTGATACACATACTAAAAAAATATATTTCCACTGGGTGGCCAGTGGAACCATTGGAATCATTTTGTAATCATTTTGAAATCATTGCGAAATCACTTTGGAATCACCAAGCAATTTTGAAAACCAAGACCAAACATGCAGAGAGCTAATCAATGGGGAAAACCGAGGCTTTTAAGAACACTCTTTCCGCGAGCCACCCAACCATCGACGCTCAACACTGCCGGCCATTCGACTCCACCAAAAGCATCCCGCTCGCCCACGTCGATTTTCAGAAAGCCCTCGAACGCCAAACGCCGGGGGCGCAAATACGCTGGTCACAGAACGATACACTCGTCCATCCGTCAACGGTCCGGACCAAACAGCCCCGCTCTGCCGATCGAACGACGCGACCCGCGAACTGCCCGAATGTTTTCCCAACCAAGCGCACCGCTATTTCACCTTTCCCGCATCCGGGCCGTATCATCATCATCATCATCATCGGCCCACTGGCCTCGAACCCCACAGGCCGCGGAACGCTCAGCGGGACAAATCCGCGCTATCGAAAGCCGGTGCCCGAAAGAAACCGACCGTCATCGGCGAGGCGAAAACTTTCCGCGCCACTTTCCTCCCCCGCCTTGCTCGAGTCCTCGCCCACACACCCGGAAGAGCTGCCGAACTCCCTGCCCCCGCTCCACTGCAAACTTATTGAAACATAACCCCCCCCCCCGGCGCAAGTGGCGCGAAGATCACGTCGTCGGCTCCGACTTTTCGCTCCTCTCCTCCCCCGCGCACTTTCCAACTCCCGACGGGGGGGCGCGGCGCCCGGCCCCTTGGGGAGGGTGGCGGGGGCGGCGGGGCTTGTGAGGCGGGGGGGGGGGGGGGGGGGGGGGGGGGAGCTCCCGCTCGGTAGGTGTATTAGTATTCCACGGGAGCCGGCGGCCCGTCTCCCCCCTCCGATGCCCGCGAAATTTCCCCCGGAGCGGAAAGCCGGCGTATCCGTCCCGCCCGCGATCGCCGCCCGCGGAAACGCCGGGTCCCCCCCCCTCGGCTGGCGCATCCGGCGTGAAATCGGGCGCGTCTGCAGATTTCGCGACTTTTGGGACTCATCGCGCGCGCGTCTGTACGGACGGGTGTAGGGTTCGGAGGAGTCCTCGGAAGGGGGGGTCCTCGACCAGAGGAAGGGGGGGGGGGGGGGGGGGGGGGGGGGGGGGGGGGGGGGGGGGGGGGGGGGGGGGGGGGGGGGGGGGGGGGGGGGGGGGGGGGGGGGGGGGGAGCTGGGGAGGGGAACTCGTTGGCGCGTAATATTCTGGTTCGGGGAAATCTTTAACGGTGTTTTTGGAAATTTCGTGAGCCGCGAATCATTAGCAAAGATTCAACTTTGGGGGGTTGAACAAGGGGCTGCGCACTCCCATTGTACAAAACTTCGGAGGTCATTCAAAGCCTTTGAAAGACTCGGGCATCTTCTAGGGACTTCGAAGTCTCTGAATGACTCCAAAGTCATACGAGTCCCGAAAAAGCTTCTAAAATACTTCCAAAGACTTTGAAGTTATTAAGAAATATGCAAGGGATCTGATGACTTTGAAGTCTTAATGAGACTTTGAAGCGCGCATCCCCTGGGGGAGGAGAATGTCTGGCTCGTTGTAAAGGAACGCAAATGTATCAAGTTATGTCTTTGAAATAACTAGTCCTCACATTGCTGCGCATTTTTACTTTCATCGCGAGCTGCTCTTGTTAAGCTGAAGTTCCGTGCCGTTCCTTGGCGCTGCTGCAGCTCACTTTGTCTCATTTGGAACGCTGAAAATCATCATTTCCCGTAGAAATGGGTCTTTTGCTTTCCACTTTGGCAGAATTAACGTTACGATGCTTGGCTCTTACCGAAGACAATCAGGTAGCAGAGTAAGGTTAAATAACACTCGCGGAGATAATCGTTTATGAGAGTTTATTTAATGATGCACAAATCGAATATCGAGCACACAAAACGGTCGAGTGATAATATGGGTTAGTTAAACAAGATCTCGATTCAATTTCTTTGATTCGCGGATCAGGGACAATGAAGCGTGATCGAACGTTTTCCGACTCAGCGAACCTCGGATCGAGATACGACTCCAGTGAATGGAAAAATGTAGCAACGATTATTAATCCCTGATTCATAAACTGGAAGATACCGATAACCCGATTCGTTCGGAAAATGTTGTAAGTCGATGGATCACCGATTCCAATTTAATTGAACACGCGCCATCTCCCGGTGCGCAAAAACCAGCCGAACCAAGCGTAATTCATGGCAGTATCGAGAGAAAGAAACGCGGAAACGTAGCGGAGAGGTCACCGGCGTCTTTGTGCATCGTGCGCGGGACAAAAAGCTCGGACCCGTTGCGAAACCGATACTGCCCCCCATCCCCCTCGAAACGGCAATCCAAGGTCCACGCGAATGCGCCGTCCCGTTTTCCAGCCGACTGCGGGTATCGGAGTTTTTTTTGTACACCTCGCCCTCGAAACCTGGATAATAGGCCCTTTTAGAGAAAGAGTCGGCTGCGGTTCGTTTCGCGCGCGCCGGAATTTCCCCTCGCGCGGGGACGGCCGCGCACGAGTATAGGTGGAGGCGGAGGGGGGGGGGGCGTGTTTGCTTTTCATTACCATTTTATCAAGCGATGTTTGCCCTCCGTCCGAATCACCCGGCGCGAGCATCGCTCTATTATCCCTCCCTGACTCGCGTACGGCGCGGGGAGCGCGGGAGGTGGGTCTTGATTGGTTCGTGCGTGCGTGATTTCGAAGACCGGTTGCGGGGGTTTTTTTTTTTTGGGCGCGCAGCGCTGGCGTGGTCTGTTTTCTCCTGGAGACAGAGATGAAGCGACCGAGGAACCGCACCCGTTCGGGGTGATGGAGCGGAGCTGGGGAAAAGTTGAAATTGGCGTGAAAAAGGGGGACCGGATGCGCGGTGCGAATATCGATGCTCCGAGCGGGGTGCGCGATGCGCGGCTCTTTTCGCAAGGATTTTTTAACCGGGTCACGTTTACTGGGTAATGGCTTTTCGAGCCGGGTATTTTTGGAGCCCGTTTCGGGGAATGTTGGGGACGCGTGCAGCGTTGCGGTTGCGTGACAATGGTATCCGAGGACGGCTCAACACAGATTTAACGGTCCAACGAATTTCAATATGTTCGAGTTCCATCTTGTAAATGGAAAATGAAATCGTAGAAGGATGCTTCTATTGAAGCGACAAATCACCATCGTACGCACAATTGATAATGGGGTCTTCAATAATGCGTATTTTGTAAACAAGTAGCTCCGTAAGCCTGGCTTTTCTCACTCACGCGTATGATGATTAAACTACTTTCGTCTTCTCTTAATTCGCTATAAAAACGTTCGCTTGAAATTGTTTGAATTTTCGACTCGTTTCACGTAATTATGATCTACAATTAAACTTTTGAGGTCAACAAATCACTGTCATCCTACGAGCTCGTCATCCGCAGAATTAAGTAGAAACAGACGAGTAAGGTAAGACGAGCCATTGCCGGGTACACAAAAATTGAATCGAACTGATTCACGTTCGAAATAGTACACTCGATCCGCGAGAAAGAAATAAAAAAAAAGGATAAATAGTCGGTCAAATATATATTTCGTACACAAAACTGCCACTCTGATTTTTCCCGTAGTTTCCATCCCGGAACTCCATTCGCGAGGCGCCCGCAACTCCTCGCGACAAATCGAGAAAGCAGCCCGTACACAAACCAGCCAACGATAAAAAGAAATAAAGAAGAAAAGAAACGAGGCGCCCGAGTCGAAAGGCAGGAACAGCGCGTGAAATTTCGCGGGCAGGCGGCGAGTATTAATCCCGGAAGAGAGGAGGGCGGCGTCCCGGGCGCGCGATCTCATTCGAGATGCGTCTCGAGCAGCTCGTTCGTCTCTTCCCCTTTCCTTGTACGTACACCGCGGGTACATACTGCGGAGCACACGGCGGGGCTGCAAATTTCTCACGCGCGGACGTCTCATGTACGCGTGCACACCTGCATCTCGGGCGCAGTACCGTTACTCCGAGTTACGTGTGTAGCATGTGCACGTATATATATATATATATATATATATATATATACACGCGTACGGTGGCGTTGTTGCGCGAAGCGAAAGGAGGGCTCTGGGGCCCCCCGGCTGTGGGCTAATTTATGGGAGGAGCCGCGAACTCGCGAAACGGACGGCCGGCCTTCTGGGCGGGTGTAGAGTACGCTTTTGGGCGTCGGAGCTGTCTGTTTTCGGGGTGAGGATACGTATGGAGGGATCGAGTCGAACGACTTTTGAACGTTTCGGTGGGGGTTGCTGGATGTGATACGCGAGTGTTTTTCGGCCGAGCAATGGTTTCCGCGTCGCGTTCCGAACGGTTTATCGCGATCGGAGATGATTCAGTAGTGAAAATCCGTTTTGGTCAGACGCGGGTGAAAAACATTTGGTAGCCGATTGTCTGTATTTTTCTGACCGGTGGCAGGTTGAGAATTGGAATGATCGTCCTCTGTTGGACAATCGTGATATCTTTTGACGATTTAAAAATTTTTTTTAATTAGCAGATATTCTTTTTACACGATGATATGGAAAAACATTCCGGATTATTGACAAAATATCTTCTCGTACAAATTATGGCGGATACATATCGAATCAATAGCTGCATGGATTTCATAAAAATAAAAATTCATATAAAAATTATTATCATACAAAAAACTCAAAATGCTTTCGTCTGGATTTGGAAACAAAAGAGCTTTTTTAATGAAAGTGCACCGTCAGACCTTAACGTATACTTTCTTGGCATGGATCTTTTCTACAAATCCTCCTCTGCTCAACAATTAAAAGCCTTCTGATGGACTTTGATTCTTACACTACCCATCCCGCTTTTCCTGTAATTAAAAATTTCATTCATGCAAACTTTTATTTCCACAATCACTATTCGCACGTGGAATTCTTTTAATCAAAATATGCAAAAAGCACGAAGCGATACGTACGTTTTTTCTTCATCAATTTTTTAAATTCCCCGTAGCATTAACATTTATGAACTCAAGATAGCACTTTCGATCGAGAGAAACATAATATCGAAAATGAAAATACTGTTACAAATAGACGCGATGTTCTTCAATTCAAGCTGAAAAATCCGACATTCTAGAACGCATTTATAGACCTACAATGACAACCAATCGACCGAACAGTCGTCTTCTTCAAATTTGATAATTGCAAATTATATAAATAAGAAAAAACCAGCAGAGCTTCTTAAAAAGTGCAATTTAAAAAAAATACCCTTTCCAACCCCCGAAACCACCCCCTGACGAAGCGAAACTCCGGGCAAACAACTCCTCCCGCGCGAATCAGACAAAAAGCCATCCCCGGCGCCACCAGCCTAAGCCAATGGAAAAGTAACTTCCCCCTCTCTCTCTCATTTCTCGCTCTCGAGCTAATATCGCGAGAAATACTGTTATTACGGCTAATGTTTTCCGCCGAAACTTTTGCCTAAGCCCCCCCCCCCCCCCCCCCCCCCCCCCCCCCCCCACCCACGCAACCCCGACCCCCCCCCCCCGCACCGCCGCCCC